>CAMAOG010000186.1:0-16901 GCA_945859605.1 Lumbricus rubellus | reverse complement strand
CCCCGGTTATTCTATTCTATTCTATTTTTGGATTTATAAAGCGCCTCTCACAGCACAAACTAATCAGAGGCGCTCCCAGTGCGAAGAACTCCTGGAAAAAGAAAAGTCTTGAGACATCTGGCAGAAAAAGTAAAGCCTCCAGATAAAATTTGAGCACGAATAATAGTAGGAAGGCCATTCCACAGTAAAGGGCAGACAGAGGCAAAGGCGCGGTGTTGGGCTGTGGCAGTCCGAGATCGTGGGACAAGAAGATCATGACGATCTAAAGAGCGGAGAGGACGACCAACGGTAGCTGAGAAAGGCTTCCTAATGAGATCACAAAGGTAGCGAGGCGCTAGACCCAAAAACATCTTATAGGTGAGAAAAAGAATTTTATATTGAATCCGGGCAGTCAGAGGAAGCCAGTGAAGGTGTTCAGTCATGAAAGCCGAAATGTGAGAGAAACGAGGGAGGCGAGCAATCAAGCGAGCAGATGCATTAAGTACCGATTGGAGAGGAGCAAGGCGGAGTTTAGGTAGCCCAATTAGTAATGAGTTACAGTAGTCAATGCGGGAACAGATGAAGGCATGGACCATAGATGAAAAAATCGACGAAGAGAGAGATCGCCGAATGGCACGTAAACGACGTAGATGATAGAAGCTGGACCGAGAAATATTAGCAATATGTGTAGAGAAGGAAAGAGTATTGTCAATAGTAACACCAAGGTCACGGACATTTGCCACGAAAGTAAATTGAGGAAAGTGCTTGGCAAGTAAAACGTAATCAAGCTTATTAAGCTGTTGACGAGTGCCCAACCAGATCAACTGAGTCTTGGAAGAGTTAAGCGACAGACGATTTGAGGACATCCAAGAATTGAGATCAGCAGAAAGAGATTCAATAGACTGACAGAGAGCAAGTTGTTGGTAAGAGGAGCCATGAACAAAAGTTTGAACATCATCAGCATAAAGGTGACCAGAGGCTGAGTGCTTAGCAAAGAGAAGAGGAATATCAGCTGTAAACAAGATATAAAGAAGTGGACCCAGTACGGATCCTTGAGGAACTCCAAATTTAACAGGAACCCATGAGGTGCGAGAATCATCTAGTATAACCATTTGGGTACGATCAGTAAGATATGAACGAAACCAAAGAAGAGGAAGACCGCTAAGACCAAAAGAAGTTTCAAGACGATGTAGTAGAATATCATGGTCTACCATATCAAATGCTGAAGATGCATCAAAAAGAGCCAACAGAGTAATCTGTGATTTATCCATAGCAGAATAGATGTCAGAAAGAAGAGAAAGAAGAGCAGTTTCAGTCGAGTGGTGAGCTCTAAAACCAGATTGTCGGGGAGGTAGAAGGCCCGATTGCTCAAGATAAGGGAGCAGTTGCAAAGAAACAAGACGCTCTAAAGTCTTAGAGAGAAAGGAAAGATTTGCAATAGGGCGATAATTTTGGCACAAGCTAGGATCCAGGTTTGGCTTCTTGAGAGAGGGAAATACAAGAGCACGTTTCTCAGATGCTGGGAGGTGACCTTCTGAAAGAGACCTATTAAATAAGTACAATAGGAAGGGTACAATGTCATCAAGAACATCTACAATAACAAACGGGGGGAGAGGGTCTAGTTCACAAGATTTTAAATTAGATGTAGAGAGCAGATGACGTAGTTCTGATTCAAGAATCGGTCGGAAATCGTTGAAAGCCGACTCAGTAGTAGTAGTGAAGGAAGGAGGTATGGAATCGGCAGTAGAAGCACGAAGATCGTCCAGTTTCTTTGTGAGCATGTGTAGGAAATCATCCGCTGTGAAAGAAGGAGTCGAAGTTGTACGGGAGGATCGACCGAGTAGACCAGAGATAGCGGACCAGAGGCGTTTAGGATTCTTAGAGTTCCTGATTACTAAATTCTCCCAATAAGTCGACTCTTTCTGACGATAGAGATGGTAGAGGGAGTGCAGTTGATTGATCCAGACGAGGCGATCGGCTGGATCTTTAGAGCGTCTAAAACGCCGTTCAAGACAGCGGGTCCGACGACGCAGTTGATGACAATCTCGGTCGAACCAAACAGCGAGCGGTCGAACACGAAACTTAGCACCACGTAGTGGAAGCATCTTGTCAAGAATATTGCTGATTGTAGAGGAGTAGAGATCGTAGAGTTGAGAAGTTGATTGCAGGGGCGTCTATCCCCCCCAACTTAAAAGTGAGTTCATGGCGCCTTCCCCCCCAAGGGGGTGGGTGCGGAAGGGGGACACCCCCTCCCGCCTAGATTTTTAAATTTTTTGCTGCGCGAAGTGCGCGTAGGTAACACTTGGAGTGAAAAAAGATGTTTTTACAAATGCAACAATCCAGACCTATCTAATTTTAATTCAATATACCGTCCGGACATCAGTTCGATAGAGTGGACGGTCGACCAAAAGTCTAAAAGTTCATGAATAAATGAGGTGTTTGCTGAGTGGTCTAGACAGTGCTGCAAATCGATTGATGATGTCGTTGATGACGATTTTGTCGAGAATGTCTTTCTCAGTTGAGAGAACCAACAATGCCGAAAAGTAGTCGTCAACCATTGTTGATCGAAGTCTGTTCTTGACGATACGGATACGGCTCATCACCCGTTCCGCACTGCAACTCGATACTGCCAACGTAGATAACACTTTGTACAAAGACGACAGATGAGGATACGACGAAATTTGTTGCACAATACGTAGTGGTTTGATGAAACTTTGTTCCATCCATTTGGCATCAGATCCTGGTTCTTCTGAGTCACATTCACATTCGTCGTCATCATCAGCGACAGCAATCGTCTCAGACTGGTCATGCTTTGCAGTTTGAGTTTGGTGGTCAATTGTGACAACCTGCTCCAAATCGGAATACACATCGAGGAAATCGTTTCGCTCTCTGGCAAGTTGGACAGCCGAAAGTCCATAGAACTCGCACAATTCAGCAATGTCATCCTCTGCGACTCGAGTTCCTTTTGATAAGCTCTTTGGCGTGAATAGTTGTATCTGCTTTAGAAAAAGGAGATTTTCGTCTGAAAACCGATCTTCTAAGGCGACAAGGACGGTATCAAGGGATCGAATGTAAACATTAACCTTCAGTGCCTGATCATCGTCAACGACGCGCTCATCCGAACACTGTTCACCTGGCATCTTCTTTGTCTTGCGTTGCCTCTTCTGATGCAACTTTGGCTCTATACCATGCTTTGCAGCAAATGCTCTAGCATCTGACAGTACCTTCTCCCATGCGTCATCAACAGAACCTCTGCATTTACGAAACTGGTTGATGCAGGCTTCGATCAGTGTGGACGCTATTGCGAGATCTGTGCCTACGCCCTGTAGCATCCTGGAGACCGGTCCTGTCACGCGCAGGATTGAACGCAAAACGAACATACAAACAATGACGTCGAATTCATCAAGCCGCTTGAGTAGGCCGGATGCCCCACTAACAGTGACTGCGTCTGATGTTCTAGATGTCTTCAGTGCCTCGAGTGCATCAGTAACCACTTCATAACACTCAATAACAGTGTTAATGCCATCCTCGACGCTTCGCCATGAGCGAGTTGTCTCGGAGACACGCTTAAGTGTCATGCAGTACCGTTGATTAGTCTGCATTTTAACCAGAACAGCATGACGTTTGTGGCCGTTGAAGAATGTGTGCAACTCCTGCATCAGACCAATCGTCTTACTGTTTTCAACACTGCATGCGAGCACAGATTCAACGACAAGATTTAGTCTATGCGCATGACACCAGATGTAGATAGCTTTCTTGGCATGCTGTTGAATTTGTGTTTTCAATCCGGAAATGTTACCCCGCATATTCGAAGCCCCATCAAAACTTTGACCAACTAGCCAATTGAGATCAATACCAGCGACGTCTAAACTTTTCATAATCGTATCAGCAAGTACTTTTCCACTAGTCTCTCCAGATGTGAAGACATCAACGAGACGCTCCACGGGGTGCAAGTCGTCACCACATCCTTCGATGTACCGCATAATAACACATTGTGCTTCAAGTTTCGACTTATCTTGTGTACCATCGCTAATAAGCGAGCACCTGCCTTGTCGACGGATGTCACTCACAATGTTTTCCACAATCATTGACTTAATGATGCCAAGAAGACGACGAACATTTCCGGGGCTCAGGAAATTTACCTCTGGTTTCCTCTTAGTGTCGTTTTCTCGCATTGCATCCAACTTTGCAAGATACAGGGCAGAACTCTGGTCAAATTCGGCAAGCAATTTAAACAAGTTCAAAAACTTTCCATCAAATGAAAAATGGCCACGGAGTGCCATCATTTCCTTGGCAAGATATTTGATGGCTTTGATTTCAACATAAACAACTTGTCTGTTTTGCTCAATCTGAGTATTCCGCTGGTTGGCAAGATGCTGGTCAATTCTTTTTTTTCCAACCCAGCGCAGATGGGCCATTTCGGCGTCTCGGTGGCATGTTGAGGATTCATGTAAACAAATGTCGCGAATTCCATGACGTTGTACCCAGCCCTGGAATCCACTTTTAGTCCATACTTCTGCAGCAGATGGACCACCAAAAAGCAAACAGTCCAAACAATATGCCCTGTCGGTCGATGTACTGTACGATAGCCAAGATCGCCGTTCTTTAGACCCGTCTGGCATTTCGCGAAAAAACCAGGAATGAAGAAATGACCGGGTGTCGGATTTGGGAAAGACGAAAGATGAATCCGGTTGACAAGAATTATTTACGAACATAGTTATGACTGATCCATCAATGTGCTGTCTGGCCACTTTAACTGGATCGTACTCAGAATAAGTCGAAGCTTCGTTGGACGCCCTCCCTTGAACTGGACTTGCAGTACTGACTGTACTGTTGTTTTCAAGCTGTGCATCTGTTTCATCATCAGATGGTTGGTCGGTGGTAGGTTGATCACTGTCTTCACTGGCAAGACCAGCAGCAGCTGGATGCATTGGTGATTCGAGTGACATATGATCTGCTAGAATACCACGCGCAACAGATGAAATCGGCATGTCCACATCGTCTAGGTTTTCAGTTGATGCAACAGTCAAGTCCGCGGTAGTTGGTTGTAGCGAGTTGGACAGTTGCCACTGCCTAGCATTATCTTCAACATCCCTTGTTAAACTACTAGAACCAGGAACGTCTTCATGACTGTTATCTGGTGCTGGCGACCTTGGGTTTCCAGTTGTAAATTTCTCCCAGGCTCCATTTCTGCGTATTTGTACAACGATGTACTTGATTTCCAAATCTCTGAAAATAAGATAAGACGTAACAAGGATTCAAGGAATGAAGAAACGGTGGCGGATCAATAGAATAGGAGTGGAAAACGCGGGTTGAGCTGGCGAATATATACAACCGTGTAGATGCAGGGGATCACATAGGACCAGTGCCAGTTTCTTTTTCAACTCGTAATCATAGTAAGTAAGATAGACGCCAAGATCATTATGATTAGGCTAACTACCACTTATATGTCAATGTCAAATCGTTTAACAGCTGTACTTTTATGGTTAAAAGTTGCTCCACTCCACAAGACGGTTTCATGGATGATGGAATTATGGAGTTGAACCCAGGCCCTTTCGCGCCGACCGGCACGAAAGACGTGCGACGTGATCCATTCGGCCACACAGAGGCAACACGGGTTACATGACTCGGCAGATGATAGGCCTACAAAACTACTCATCTCCATTTCAATAATTTTTTCTGATAACCCTCACAGTCACAGTCAATAGAGAGAGCTGAAGGATTATAGTGGCTAGTCTGTACTCTGTGTCTACAAATGCAGCGTTCATGAATACGAGATTACGAGTTATGGATATTATTAGTCCGCGTGTGATGTTACAGACTATACTAATAATTAATGTTAGTAATTTATTTACCTTAGAAATTTGTATCCATGTTTATTCTTGCAATGGTCGTTCCATTTGTCGCTACGAACCATTAAATTACAGCTGGGTTCTTTGCATTGATATTTATACTGTTGTTTTTCGCGAGGCATTTTAAATTCAATATTATAATCCAATAATCGGACGAAAACAATAAATTTTAACCATAGATGATAGATAGTAATTAAATTAGAGTTGACTGGTAATGACGTAATCTGGCACAGGCACTGCTTGTTTCATTTTGGTCAGTAAGTAAGTAATATGATCTGTTGTGCGTAAGCACGCAAGCGCAGGGGAGTGAACGGAGTAGGCTATTTGGCGTCTTATGGCCGGTAAGCTTATAGACGCTTTGCACAGGTTTTGCTCCAGTTGGGGGGGAATAGGATACTATTTTGTTCATTATCAAATAAATATACTACAACAAGTGCAGTGCTAATTTCTTTTTATATGGACAAAAATCTTATGTCCCCCCCAACTGCAATAAATTTATTCCCCCCAATTTTTGCAATGGCGCATTCCGCGCCATCCCCCCCATAGGATAGACGCCCCTGGTTGATTGCGTATCAAGTTGCGAGGTAGAGGAGAAGAGAGGCGAGTTACGAAGAGCTTCACTGAAACCGCTGCGGTCAAGAGACTTCCATCCACGAAAATATCGGAGAGCATGGATGGGTTGAGGGTGAAGAGGAGGGATAGAGAAGTCGATAGGAGAGTGATCAGAGAGCGTCGGTGGGAAGATTATTAAATCTTGTATCGTAACGTCTTCAGGAGTGATGACGAGGTCGAGAGTTCCACCATGAATGTGCGTAGGTCCAGAGACATGCTGGCGAAGTCCAAATTGTGTTAGAAGATCCACGAAGCGTCTCGAAGTATGCAGCAAAGGGTCTTCAACGTGTATATTGAAGTCACCAACGATTAATAATTGACTGTTGCGAGTGACAAGACTCTCCAAAACTGAAGAAAATTCATTGAAGAAACTGTCAGGAGGCGTAGTAGGACCAGGCCTGTAGACAGTTAGTAATGTTAAAGCGCCTCGAGGGGTCGCGATACTGATGCAAAGTGCTTCAAACGATGTAATTTCCATATCAAGCACAATCCGTGAGAAGCGAAGAGTAGAGCGAATATAAACGACGATTCCACCACCACGGGTTGATCTTGGAAGGTCGCAGAAGGAGAATCCAGGCGGAGCAGCTCGACAGATCGGCACATCTTCCGATCCATGGTGCCAACTTTCGGTGACAGAGAAGATGTCGAGTTGACGTTCGAGAAGAGTTTGAGCGACGAAAGCAAATTTTTCGGTGAGTGATCGTGCGTTCCAGACAGCTGTCCGTAGACCAGAGGGACAACTGGAGGGCACTTCTTTCGAAGGTGACGGAGAAGGAGACGGTGAAGGAGAAGGTGACGGTGAAGGAGAAGGTGACGGTGAAGGAGAAGGTGACGGTGAAGGAGAAGACGACGACGACGAAGAGGAAGGATGCGAAGACGTCCTTGAACATGTCGATGAGTTAATCGCAGTTGCTGACGGTAGAGCGACACGAACATTACTAATAGATGAAGCGTCGTAAGGACAGCGATGTAGACGATCGCTTAACGGTTTCCAGATCTGAGCGCTGAAAAGAGTTTTGCGAAGCGAGCGAGTAGGACGTAATTCAGCCGACCAAACACTGGAAAGCTGATTGGCTGTGTAGAAAATACGAGTCATCCAACTGGCATAAAAGTTGTAGAATGTTGTTAATGTTACGGCATCAGGTGCAAGAATGCCATTTTTCGAATGGCGACCATTTTGAATAACGACGAGATCAATTCGAATAAAATTCAATATAAAGTAGCGCTTTACTTACTTTATAAAAGCACATAGAAGACTATAATAACAAATCACGACACTTGATTACATAAGTAAACAAAATCCCGAGGACTGAAAAACAATCCAACTGTTGAAAAAGTTAAAAATAAACGGAGCTCATCGCACTGGCGTGTAAACACGACGAACGCAATACACTATAATAATATGTGCTCGCTATTATTGACACAAGCACCGCATTTGACACTGTTGACCATGCATGTCTCAACATCGATGCGTCCTGCTGTAATAGATCATATCGACATAAACACTGCGTTTGACACAGTTGACGTCTCATTCCATCATAAGCTTATACGAATTTACATGTCAATTCTGTTAGAACTGGTGGTGACCCGTGGGTCCCGTTCTCATTGGTGTCCTCCACTCCATGGTGTGACCCGTGTGCGTGTATACAACTATTAATTATTTACACCGAAGATCTCCAGTCATCACCGGGTTGGAGCGAAATGCAAACAAGCGTGTTATTATATGTAGCCTTTGTAATACATCTGTGTGTATAATAAACGTTTAGAGGTCTATAATAGGGTCAAGCCCACATTCGTCCACACAAATAGGCTACTACCTATGTATAACTGCTTTCTCGCTCAATAATTCAGTATAGCCTATACAGTATATATGTAGACAGAAGGAGTCAAGATATATAAACAGTCGTAAACCTCTTGGTCGGAATGCAAGGCTCTGTTTTTATGTCGAAGTTTATATTACACCATTTGGAAGTCTTCTAATACATACATACATGGAACCTACATGTATATGCATATATGATATATATTTATACGTATATGATAAAAATACATGGCTGTTTATATGTGAATATAAACAGCGTACTTATCCATGTGATGTATGGTGGGAATGTATTTATAAACGTATTAAAGGTCGTCGATTAATCGCCCGCAAATGTTTACTAATATGTTCTAACTATTTGTAAAAGTGGACGACGTTGATATCCGGGTTTTAACTATAGCGCTACATAAACTTTTTTGTTCCATCGCTTGGTGGGGTGTCTGGTAATACTTAGCGTATGGTGCATATACGTCATATGGATAACCGAATAACCGATTCACACACACGCACACACACACTCACACACTCACACACAACAGACACACTCACGCACACACACATACACACACACCTACACGCACACACACTCACGCACACCCACACACGCACACACACACACACATGCACACACATACGCACACACGCACGCACGTCGTCTTTCTCGATTCGAATTAAATTACCTGAGGATACTTCCTCGTATAAACAGCTAGGCCTATGCGCTATTTTAATGCAGATTCCAATCTCTTTACTGGTGAATGGGGGCAAACGTCCCGTGTCTTCGCATGATCGGGAAGACTGTCCCATGTTTCATTTCGAGGCCTACACCATTAAAATAGACATTTAATTGAAGACATCGATGGATGACTTTATTTACACCATGCATGTAGGCTATAAGCTTATACTATAGGTTGCTTTGGTTGGTTTAGTAATGAAACACGATTTAACAAGATGAACACTTTAATCTGATGAAGTACGTTTCGTTTTTCTAAACTGCATGTGATCAATCTTTGTTAAACTCCCAATCACATAAATTCTGTTTTCAGTCGGTTAATTGCGAATTCGATCGGTTAATTTCGATAGCACATGCAGTCTAATCGAATATATATAATTATATATATATATATATATATATATATATATATATATATATATATATATGGGCAGCAAAACCATAGGCGAAACTATTGCTTTTATATATAGATCTAATATTATACAGTTGCTTTATAATGTGATTGTAGGCTATATAATATAGTTTTATATAAAACTATCAATATTTCTCCCGCTCTCTTGCTTTCTTTCTGTCTCCGAGTCTCTCTGTCCGTATCGGTCCATCTCTGTCTGCCTCCTTCTCTCTTTCTGTCTGTCTCTTTCTTTCTCTGTCTCTGTGTTGGAACTCTCTGTTTCTTTCTCTATGTATCTTTGTCTCTGTATCTCTCACTCTGTCTCTCTCTGTATATGCTGTATATCTCTCTCTATAAAGAGTTCTCTCCGTGTTCTCTGTCTTTCTCACTCTGTCTTTCTGCCTCTCTGTCTCTCTATCTCTGTCTCTCTTTCTCTATTTCTCTCTCTCTCTCTCTGTCTGTCTCTGTGTCATGGGCGCCCGCACATAGGGGCAAGGGGGGGCACTTGCCCCCCCCCTGGAAAATTGAAACATATTTTTCTAACTACTACTTTTGAGTTTTCAACAAATATTTTCGCATTAAAACACTAATGATACAAATGATACACACAGCGAAAGTCATAAATTTACGTTTAGAAATCTCTATAGAAATAAATAAATATAGTGCCCTTCATGGACCTACTTTTTAACATCTACTTTTGGATTTTTAACAAATTTTTCGCACTTAGGAAACTATTCATATCAAAAATAGTAGACAAAATGACACTGAGAAATTTGCATTAAGAAACCTCTTTGAAAAAAACCCGTGTTTTTAATTTCAAGCGCTGTATTTTTCATGATCTTGTTACTGAAAAATTTAACCGTGACCAAAACTGACCATTGTAAATTTTTTTGCCCCCTCCTGCAAAATTTTCTGCGGGCGCCCATGCTCTGTGTGTCTCTCTTCGCCTTCTGTTCGTCTATCTGTCTGTCTGTCTGTCTGTCTGTCTGTCTGTCTCTCTCTCTCTCTCTCTCTCTATATATATATATATATATATATATAAATTCAATCACTTTTTCAATTGAAAAAATATATAAAACAATCGCTTTTTCAATTTAGCGTTTTCTCCTTTCCTATACAGCGCTGTTTCGGCCGATAAAAGACCAATTTGTCGAATCGTTCTTATGGATCGATCGATCGATCACTTCGATCCGTTGATTGCCGTCTTTTTCTCATCGACCACCGATCAATCAATCCACTGCAGATCAATGTGCTTTGTTTTATTGGCAGATCAGTCCTTCTTCCATTCAATTTTCTCTGCTGCTCTCCTCTCCTCTTCTCTTCTTTTCCCTGATTGCGTTTATTCATCCAGTCCAACTATAATCGACTCTTGACAGCCGCACGAGATGCGTGTGTGTGATTATTTAGTGGTCGCTAGATTTTTTGGAGGGACGAATTGAACAGCATTGGTGACTGCAGATGTTTTTTGTGTGAGATGGGAAGACACAGGGTTTACGATTAAACTTTTTGCAAGAGCTCGGAAAGTACAAAACAGGAAGTTAAGACTGTGAATATATTTCGGATTATTTCCTTGAGGTTTCGAAGTGTAAATTTCTAAGCTCCACTTTGTGCATCGTTAGATATTTCGTGCGAAGAAATTCTTTACAAACCAGAAAGTAGTGGTCAGTTGTCAATTTCCAGGGTTAAGTGCCCCTCTCTTGCCCCTATGTTGTTCGTACTCTGACAGTGCCAGTCCCAAGCCTGGATGAAGGGGTGAACTACGCTTATGATCTTTGTTATGACACAGTGTCGTTGAATTGAAACTATGCCCACTACTGCTTGGTAACTTTCATGCGTATATCCTAAAACACGATCAACCGTCAACTTGCTTGATCACGGATTAATCGGTTGCGGACTCGACCCCGTGCAAGTTGTTTATGCACGACGTGTCTATACAGTCACCGAGCAGCGTAAGTTTCATGTAGAAAAGGTGCAAACGGCAACTCCTGCTCTGTGCTCGCTGGGTGTTCCAGACCTTGGAATGAGTCCATCGCCGGTTCAAGGCCAGAATGAAGAGTGTAAAGTACGCCTCTCCTGCATCCCTCCATTTGGAATATTATCTTTTCTTCACATCTTTTAAGATCTATTGTTTCATACGCAGTTCGATAGATTTACACACTTCAGTTGAAGATAGATTGTTTTCTTATAATCTAGGAGGGACTATCTTTGGCCTCTGTCAATTATATCTGTCCTCGAACTTCCGCTGGTTTATATACCTATCTCTCGTCGTCGAGGACAGAGACTCTTGCGATATACAGAACATCGTCTGCGCTAATAGATCTGTCCTCAGACGCCAACAGCCGAAGACACATTCTCACATTTATCATCATATACTTCTTGTCTATAGACTAGAATTATATACATATATATATATATGTAATATATGTGTATGTATATATATATATATATAGTTGTCTATAAGTCTTTCTTCAACTGCTTGAGATGCTACCGTTGCATCTAAATCGTCGACCATGTATAATTGTCCTCTCTGTCTCTCTCTCTGTCTCTGTCTGTCTGTCTGTCTGTCTGTCTCTCTCTCTCTATATATATATATATATATGCTACTTCTTATTATGTGTATCTTTCCCAACTCTTTCAGACCATCTCCCCCTCTATTGAATGTATATCTTACCAAGATATCTCTGTAGGTTCCCCTCTGCTGCCCAGGGTACGATTTATGTTGGCAGTGTAAGATTTTTGGTACATTGGAGCCTTTTGGAGGCAAGGTGAGATTATTTTCTCGATTTCTTTATTGGGAGTTCAACTTTTTCAATTGTTTTGGCAGGGTATAACTTTCGAATTTTCAGCAGAGTATCATTTTAGGATTGTTGTTGGTGTTTTCCGATGTTTTGAGCAGTACAATTTCTTGCCTGGCGAATTTTAAAGTTTTTTGTGATGTAAGAGTTCGATTGCTTTATTATAGTATAGTAATATACTATGCTTTTTGGTTGAGGGGCAGGGAAGATTTCAATGGTCTATTATTATAGACGGTATAGGAACATACTCATGGAAGATGCATTTTGAAAAAGTCATAAAACATCCCCCCCCGTGCAGTATGGTATTCTTCTCTCCAGGGTGAGAATTGCCGAGGGGTTTCAAACCCAGTCTTTATTAGAGCCCATGTTAAAGTGACCTTAGAATTACACGGTTCTATGTTCATAGGATTGTTTAAGGAGATAGAACCATGTAATTCTAAGGTCACGGCATGTTTTTCATACCCGAATTCCAGGTGGATCATAGTCCAACCCCCAGTTATTTTTCCACAATTCTCACACTGCTTCTCTCAACAGATCACACCCTGTTACCAAAACCCTTCATTCACCACTCTCAATGACCCTAGAAATTCCAGCATTCCAGCGCTCACCGTTGATATACAAAGTGCCAAATGGTCGGGCAGTGACAGGCATCGCAGCGCCACCGTGTTTAATAAAATCCCATCCCAAAAACCTCCAATAACTTCACGTCCGATAACATGACACGTGGTGACACCCCAACGTAAACTTCAACCATTCGTCAATCGCTCGAACATGTAGGTACACTAGGTCAGATTTCAGTCTCACTTTCAGAATCAGACAGCCACACGTCCACACGAAACCAATGAAATCGAAAACGTTCAACACATCTTCAACGCAATCTCAGTCCGCGAAAAACACGACGCTGATAGAGAGTCTTATCGAAACATACACAAATTTCACCGGCACACTTTTCCGCGTGAGGTACCTAGACGGGCGATCGCCGGGGCAGCAGGACTCGCTGGCGTTCGCCTCCCTGAATGCTCGACTGTTCGACCGCGTGAACCGACGCCCCTCGCCCCCGCCCTCCGTCGACGAGACGGGAGATAAGTTTCACACGTCAGGCGATAAATCCAATGAAAATCTGACGTTATTTGCGTAATGGGGTCGTCGCTTTCCGAGGCCCTACCGACGCTCGTAGTGTTAACGGATATGACGCCTAGTAGGCTATATACCGCATGTGATGGGCTGGAGGCATCTCGCAATAAACTCCCAACCTTCCTCTCTCTGTCTCTCACTGTCTCTCTATGTCTCTGCCTCGGTCTCTGTCTCTCCCCGTCTGAGCCTGTCTCGTATGACCTGATTTGCACACAAGGTTATGGACATGACGGGCTATAATACGTCTACTATATTTAGACAACATATAATAGCCTGTTTGTTAATTATTGTCAGTAATTTATTTCGGGCAGTGACAATATGCCTACATGGTGAAAAACATAAATAAGTTATTAATATCGAGAATTTACACAGTTAGCAGAAAATCTAATCGCGCACATGCATAACTGCGCAGACTCACACACACACGCACACACAAACACACATTATGCTACCCAAGCTACAAAA
The DNA here is from genome assembly GCA_945859605.1 of Lumbricus rubellus. Classification (NCBI taxonomy): domain Eukaryota; kingdom Metazoa; phylum Annelida; class Clitellata; order Crassiclitellata; family Lumbricidae; genus Lumbricus; species Lumbricus rubellus. Next base: position 3,124 of record CAMAOG010000186.1, on the reverse strand, counting down.
TTGTATGTACATGCATGTAAAGTATGGATAATATTCAGTGAAAGTACCCATTAAAAATGTTTAATCGCGCGACATAGAACCGTTTCTGAGTCTTTCTTGGGACAGCATACATACACACAAACCCAGCCACAGACATAAACGTTCTGCTTTGTGGCTACGTGGTATAATGGTATTAGATGCTTGAAGCGATTTGAATTTTTCAGGACAAGCCAGTACTGCGTTAGACAGATAGCCTAATAAAATTTAAACGAGGACAAAACGTCACTTCAGTCTTCAGCCATAATAATAACACGACGAGAAAACGATGGCCTTGATAAATGACAACGTAGAACATTTTATTCCTATCCGGATTTGCCAAAATTAATGACTGGGGTCTGTTACATTAGTTATAGGAACTGATGAGGATACATAAGTTTGGTAAACCAGATAAGATTAATATTATATCCGATAATTATGACTTATAAGGTGTAGCATTCAATGACGCACATTCCACACACGGACTTCCACACACACGCACACATACGTACACACACACACGCACACACTTACACTATACACACACGTACACACACTTCCAGACACGCACACATACATACACACATAAGCACACTTCCAAATGCACCCAGACACACACACAGACAGACACACTTCCAAACACCCACACACATTTCACACACACACACACACACACACGCACACAAACTTCCAAACACCCACACACGTGCACACACTTCCAAGCACGCACACCCACACTTACATGTTACAGGCTTGACGAATATTTCAGCACCTTTCTTCCCCGTGGCGCCCTCCTTCGTCCGCTCGTTCATCATGGGAGCGATGACGACCTTCAGCAGAAATTTACTGACTTGTTGAAAGACCGTGGATGACCCGCTGGTGATGTATACATAACGATCGTTGATGACAACAGTATAATATATAATTTTTATATAGATAAATATATATTATATATATATATACAGGGTGGACCCGTAGAAATGCAACTTTTTTCGTAATAACATCTCGTAAATATTTTTCAGAACGATAGAATGGATAATTATGTTCAATCTGATATATTGGACAAGACGCTCAGATGAAAACTTTTCAAGTTATAAGGTGTCAAAAATTTTACATTTCTACGGGCCCACCCTGTATAAGCTTATAAATAGCCTTATAATTATATTCGCTGCCTTATTGCATGCATGGTTTGTTTGCGATGCGTTGAAATCACAACACGTTTTCGTAGAGAAGGTAAAGTTATAAGTGAGATGATTCGTCGGCCATTCGTCGATCGTTGGGCCGATGATTGTTCGGTGATGCTCTCACGTCGTCCGTTCAACATCCGATAACTGATGGAGGTACATGTAGATAAGAAATCGTTCAGCGCTTTCTTCGTCAGATTTCTTTTATTTTTCTCCTTGTTCTGACGTTTCACTTCACGAATCTTATCCGACAAATTCTTGGAGTTGCTCTGTAGCATTTCGTCAGCATCGTCATTTTCATCGTCATCATTTTTATCTTCTCTTTTCAATTTTTTTCTTCTTCACCTTCCTCCTCCTCCTTCTCCTCCTCCTCCTCCTCTTCGTTCTTCTCCTATCTTATCTCTTCATTTGTTTCTCTTCTCCGTCATCTTCTCATCTTATTCGCCTGCATCAGTGAACCTCGCCATGTCATCCGTGATCATCTCCCGCCAGATCGAATAACTGGATACTCCCTTTGGCCTCACTCGCTTATACGTATTACGTAATCTAGAGATTTCCACGCTGTGATTTGATGATGGAAAAGGATTTATCTCCGGAATGCTGCATAGATGACTTGTTTGACGCTATCTTCCTTTGAGTCATATCTTTCAACTTGTGATTTAATTTGCGACTTTTATTACCTATTTTATTACTTCAATGTATTGTATGTATGTGCATTTGTTATAGCGCCCCTTCAAGATTTCTACTCAGAAACGCTCCCGACTACAGTGCGGACACAGAACCGGAGTTTCACGCCGAAGCGCTGAGAAATTGCGAGCGAAGGTCTTGCCCAATGTCCTTACGAGGCGGCTTGAGGCGGATTCAAACCAGCAACCCTCCGGTTGCAAGGCAACAAACATACCCACTACACCACCGCGCCCCACAAACGATGTTTTATGTTCCATTGTGCGTTTGAAAGTGGAGTAATACAAAATGCTTGCTTACCTACTCGCTCACTCACTTACTTAGTTATTCGCTTACTTACAGACGATGCTATAGAATTTGTCGTGAAACAAAGATAGAGGAAGTATCCATCATTACCTATCCTCCACCTCAGTATATATAATCAACGCTGTTACGTCGTATCCATTACGTCGCCTTGCCGGCTGCCATAAAAAAATTTCATGTTCCACAGGGTTCGGCCATATCCATTAAGGCACTCAACGCACGCTGTAGCATCGGACCGTCCAAGCAGGACACATTAAAAGTGCGGTGTGGTGGTCAAGGAAATTGATGTAGCGCATTTTCGCTGTTCTCCGAGGAGCGAGGAATTCGTGTTGTATGCGTGGGTCGCGTCCTGTGGAAGTGGCTTGTCTTTGTGAGCCGTTAAAGTATAAACGATGTCGGTCAATGACGGTGGGTAAAATTTTATATGACTTGAGGGAACAGCGTGAAGGGCAAAGGATGGGAAAGGAGGATGGACAAGTGAGAAGGGGGGGAATGATGGATGGATGGATGGACGGGTGGGTGGTTAGAGGAAAGAGGAAAACGTGGAAATGATGCCATGGTTGGCGAGGAGATACAGAGACGATTTGGGTGGAAATGGATAGATTGAAAACGGCGTGGTTTGATTGAGTGAGGGAGACTGAGACTTAGACACACACAGAGACAGAGAGATAGATACGTGGACAAGGAAAGAGACGGAGAAAGAGACAAAAAGACAGATACAGACATAGATGCAGGGACGAAGGAGGAGAAGAGAGGCAGACAGACCGAGATACAGAGACAGACAGAGAAGAGATATAAAGAAAGAGACACAGTCAAAGACAAAGACATAAACATGATAGGAGACTGAGAAACAGACAGAGACAGACTGCGCCAGACAGAGAGAGGAAGAGCCAGATACATACACAGAGATACAGACAGAGAGACAGAGCCAGATGAAG
>CAMAOG010000185.1:0-110405 GCA_945859605.1 Lumbricus rubellus | reverse complement strand
GCACCCGCTCTCGCCGAGGGGAGGAGCGAGAGCGAGGAGCAAGAGCAAGTTGCTCTTGCACCCGCTCTCGCCGAGGGGAGGAGCGAGAGCGAGGAGCAAGAGCAAGTTGCTCTTGCACCCGCTCTCGCCGAGGGGAGGAGCGAGAGCGAGGAGCAAGAGCAAGTTGCTCTTGCACCCGCTCTCGCCGAGGGGAGGAGCGAGAGCGAGGAGCAAGAGCAAGTTGCTCTTGCACCCGCTCTCGCCGAGGGGAGGAGCGAGAGCGAGGAGCAAGAGCAAGTTGCTCTTGCACCCGCTCTCGCCGAGGGGAGGAGCGAGAGCGAGGAGCAAGAGCAAGTTGCTCTTGCACCCGCTCTCGCCGAGGGGAGGAGCGAGAGCGAGGAGCAAGAGCAAGTTGCTCTTGCACCCGCTCTCGCCGAGGGGAGGAGCGAGAGCGAGGAGCAAGAGCAAGTTGCTCTTGCACCCGCTCTCGCCGAGGGGAGGAGCGAGAGCGAGGAGCAAGAGCAAGTTGCTCTTGCACCCGCTCTCGCCGAGGGGAGGAGCGAGAGCGAGGAGCAAGAGCAAGTTGCTCTTGCACCCGCTCTCGCCGAGGGGAGGAGCGAGAGCGAGGAGCAAGAGCAAGTTGCTCTTGCACCCGCTCTCGCCGAGGGGAGGAGCGAGAGCGAGGAGCAAGAGCAAGTTGCTCTTGCACCCGCTCTCGCCGAGGGGAGGAGCGAGAGCGAGGAGCAAGAGCAAGTTGCTCTTGCACCCGCTCTCGCCGAGGGGAGGAGCGAGAGCGAGGAGCAAGAGCAAGTTGCTCTTGCACCCGCTCTCGCCGAGGGGAGGAGCGAGAGCGAGGAGCAAGAGCAAGTTGCTCTTGCACCCGCTCTCGCCGAGGGGAGGAGCGAGAGCGAGGAGCAAGAGCAAGTTGCTCTTGCACCCGCTCTCGCCGAGGGGAGGAGCGAGAGCGAGGAGCAAGAGCAAGTTGCTCTTGCACCCGCTCTCGCCGAGGGGAGGAGCGAGAGCGAGGAGCAAGAGCAAGTTGCTCTTGCACCCGCTCTCGCCGAGGGGAGGAGCGAGAGCGAGGAGCAAGAGCAAGTTGCTCTTGCACCCGCTCTCGCCGAGGGGAGGAGCGAGAGCGAGGAGCAAGAGCAAGTTGCTCTTGCACCCGCTCTCGCCGAGGGGAGGAGCGAGAGCGAGGAGCAAGAGCAAGTTGCTCTTGCACCCGCTCTCGCCGAGGGGAGGAGCGAGAGCGAGGAGCAAGAGCAAGTTGCTCTTGCACCCGCTCTCGCCGAGGGGAGGAGCGAGAGCGAGGAGCAAGAGCAAGTTGCTCTTGCACCCGCTCTCGCCGAGGGGAGGAGCGAGAGCGAGGAGCAAGAGCAAGTTGCTCTTGCACCCGCTCTCGCCGAGGGGAGGAGCGAGAGCGAGGAGCAAGAGCAAGTTGCTCTTGCACCCGCTCTCGCCGAGGGGAGGAGCGAGAGCGAGGAGCAAGAGCAAGTTGCTCTTGCACCCGCTCTCGCCGAGGGGAGGAGCGAGAGCGAGGAGCAAGAGCAAGTTGCTCTTGCACCCGCTCTCGCCGAGGGGAGGAGCGAGAGCGAGGAGCAAGAGCAAGTTGCTCTTGCACCCGCTCTCGCCGAGGGGAGGAGCGAGAGCGAGGAGCAAGAGCAAGTTGCTCTTGCACCCGCTCTCGCCGAGGGGAGGAGCGAGAGCGAGGAGCAAGAGCAAGTTGCTCTTGCACCCGCTCTCGCCGAGGGGAGGAGCGAGAGCGAGGAGCAAGAGCAAGTTGCTCTTGCACCCGCTCTCGCCGAGGGGAGGAGCGAGAGCGAGGAGCAAGAGCAAGTTGCTCTTGCACCCGCTCTCGCCGAGGGGAGGAGCGAGAGCGAGGAGCAAGAGCAAGTTGCTCTTGCACCCGCTCTCGCCGAGGGGAGGAGCGAGAGCGAGGAGCAAGAGCAAGTTGCTCTTGCACCCGCTCTCGCCGAGGGGAGGAGCGAGAGCGAGGAGCAAGAGCAAGTTGCTCTTGCACCCGCTCTCGCCGAGGGGAGGAGCGAGAGCGAGGAGCAAGAGCAAGTTGCTCTTGCACCCGCTCTCGCCGAGGGGAGGAGCGAGAGCGAGGAGCAAGAGCAAGTTGCTCTTGCACCCGCTCTCGCCGAGGGGAGGAGCGAGAGCGAGGAGCAAGAGCAAGTTGCTCTTGCACCCGCTCTCGCCGAGGGGAGGAGCGAGAGCGAGGAGCAAGAGCAAGTTGCTCTTGCACCCGCTCTCGCCGAGGGGAGGAGCGAGAGCGAGGAGCAAGAGCAAGTTGCTCTTGCACCCGCTCTCGCCGAGGGGAGGAGCGAGAGCGAGGAGCAAGAGCAAGTTGCTCTTGCACCCGCTCTCGCCGAGGGGAGGAGCGAGAGCGAGGAGCAAGAGCAAGTTGCTCTTGCACCCGCTCTCGCCGAGGGGAGGAGCGAGAGCGAGGAGCAAGAGCAAGTTGCTCTTGCACCCGCTCTCGCCGAGGGGAGGAGCGAGAGCGAGGAGCAAGAGCAAGTTGCTCTTGCACCCGCTCTCGCCGAGGGGAGGAGCGAGAGCGAGGAGCAAGAGCAAGTTGCTCTTGCACCCGCTCTCGCCGAGGGGAGGAGCGAGAGCGAGGAGCAAGAGCAAGTTGCTCTTGCACCCGCTCTCGCCGAGGGGAGGAGCGAGAGCGAGGAGCAAGAGCAAGTTGCTCTTGCACCCGCTCTCGCCGAGGGGAGGAGCGAGAGCGAGGAGCAAGAGCAAGTTGCTCTTGCACCCGCTCTCGCCGAGGGGAGGAGCGAGAGCGAGGAGCAAGAGCAAGTTGCTCTTGCACCCGCTCTCGCCGAGGGGAGGAGCGAGAGCGAGGAGCAAGAGCAAGTTGCTCTTGCACCCGCTCTCGCCGAGGGGAGGAGCGAGAGCGAGGAGCAAGAGCAAGTTGCTCTTGCACCCGCTCTCGCCGAGGGGAGGAGCGAGAGCGAGGAGCAAGAGCAAGTTGCTCTTGCACCCGCTCTCGCCGAGGGGAGGAGCGAGAGCGAGGAGCAAGAGCAAGTTGCTCTTGCACCCGCTCTCGCCGAGGGGAGGAGCGAGAGCGAGGAGCAAGAGCAAGTTGCTCTTGCACCCGCTCTCGCCGAGGGGAGGAGCGAGAGCGAGGAGCAAGAGCAAGTTGCTCTTGCACCCGCTCTCGCCGAGGGGAGGAGCGAGAGCGAGGAGCAAGAGCAAGTTGCTCTTGCACCCGCTCTCGCCGAGGGGAGGAGCGAGAGCGAGGAGCAAGAGCAAGTTGCTCTTGCACCCGCTCTCGCCGAGGGGAGGAGCGAGAGCGAGGAGCAAGAGCAAGTTGCTCTTGCACCCGCTCTCGCCGAGGGGAGGAGCGAGAGCGAGGAGCAAGAGCAAGTTGCTCTTGCACCCGCTCTCGCCGAGGGGAGGAGCGAGAGCGAGGAGCAAGAGCAAGTTGCTCTTGCACCCGCTCTCGCCGAGGGGAGGAGCGAGAGCGAGGAGCAAGAGCAAGTTGCTCTTGCACCCGCTCTCGCCGAGGGGAGGAGCGAGAGCGAGGAGCAAGAGCAAGTTGCTCTTGCACCCGCTCTCGCCGAGGGGAGGAGCGAGAGCGAGGAGCAAGAGCAAGTTGCTCTTGCACCCGCTCTCGCCGAGGGGAGGAGCGAGAGCGAGGAGCAAGAGCAAGTTGCTCTTGCACCCGCTCTCGCCGAGGGGAGGAGCGAGAGCGAGGAGCAAGAGCAAGTTGCTCTTGCACCCGCTCTCGCCGAGGGGAGGAGCGAGAGCGAGGAGCAAGAGCAAGTTGCTCTTGCACCCGCTCTCGCCGAGGGGAGGAGCGAGAGCGAGGAGCAAGAGCAAGTTGCTCTTGCACCCGCTCTCGCCGAGGGGAGGAGCGAGAGCGAGGAGCAAGAGCAAGTTGCTCTTGCACCCGCTCTCGCCGAGGGGAGGAGCGAGAGCGAGGAGCAAGAGCAAGTTGCTCTTGCACCCGCTCTCGCCGAGGGGAGGAGCGAGAGCGAGGAGCAAGAGCAAGTTGCTCTTGCACCCGCTCTCGCCGAGGGGAGGAGCGAGAGCGAGGAGCAAGAGCAAGTTGCTCTTGCACCCGCTCTCGCCGAGGGGAGGAGCGAGAGCGAGGAGCAAGAGCAAGTTGCTCTTGCACCCGCTCTCGCCGAGGGGAGGAGCGAGAGCGAGGAGCAAGAGCAAGTTGCTCTTGCACCCGCTCTCGCCGAGGGGAGGAGCGAGAGCGAGGAGCAAGAGCAAGTTGCTCTTGCACCCGCTCTCGCCGAGGGGAGGAGCGAGAGCGAGGAGCAAGAGCAAGTTGCTCTTGCACCCGCTCTCGCCGAGGGGAGGAGCGAGAGCGAGGAGCAAGAGCAAGTTGCTCTTGCACCCGCTCTCGCCGAGGGGAGGAGCGAGAGCGAGGAGCAAGAGCAAGTTGCTCTTGCACCCGCTCTCGCCGAGGGGAGGAGCGAGAGCGAGGAGCAAGAGCAAGTTGCTCTTGCACCCGCTCTCGCCGAGGGGAGGAGCGAGAGCGAGGAGCAAGAGCAAGTTGCTCTTGCACCCGCTCTCGCCGAGGGGAGGAGCGAGAGCGAGGAGCAAGAGCAAGTTGCTCTTGCACCCGCTCTCGCCGAGGGGAGGAGCGAGAGCGAGGAGCAAGAGCAAGTTGCTCTTGCACCCGCTCTCGCCGAGGGGAGGAGCGAGAGCGAGGAGCAAGAGCAAGTTGCTCTTGCACCCGCTCTCGCCGAGGGGAGGAGCGAGAGCGAGGAGCAAGAGCAAGTTGCTCTTGCACCCGCTCTCGCCGAGGGGAGGAGCGAGAGCGAGGAGCAAGAGCAAGTTGCTCTTGCACCCGCTCTCGCCGAGGGGAGGAGCGAGAGCGAGGAGCAAGAGCAAGTTGCTCTTGCACCCGCTCTCGCCGAGGGGAGGAGCGAGAGCGAGGAGCAAGAGCAAGTTGCTCTTGCACCCGCTCTCGCCGAGGGGAGGAGCGAGAGCGAGGAGCAAGAGCAAGTTGCTCTTGCACCCGCTCTCGCCGAGGGGAGGAGCGAGAGCGAGGAGCAAGAGCAAGTTGCTCTTGCACCCGCTCTCGCCGAGGGGAGGAGCGAGAGCGAGGAGCAAGAGCAAGTTGCTCTTGCACCCGCTCTCGCCGAGGGGAGGAGCGAGAGCGAGGAGCAAGAGCAAGTTGCTCTTGCACCCGCTCTCGCCGAGGGGAGGAGCGAGAGCGAGGAGCAAGAGCAAGTTGCTCTTGCACCCGCTCTCGCCGAGGGGAGGAGCGAGAGCGAGGAGCAAGAGCAAGTTGCTCTTGCACCCGCTCTCGCCGAGGGGAGGAGCGAGAGCGAGGAGCAAGAGCAAGTTGCTCTTGCACCCGCTCTCGCCGAGGGGAGGAGCGAGAGCGAGGAGCAAGAGCAAGTTGCTCTTGCACCCGCTCTCGCCGAGGGGAGGAGCGAGAGCGAGGAGCAAGAGCAAGTTGCTCTTGCACCCGCTCTCGCCGAGGGGAGGAGCGAGAGCGAGGAGCAAGAGCAAGTTGCTCTTGCACCCGCTCTCGCCGAGGGGAGGAGCGAGAGCGAGGAGCAAGAGCAAGTTGCTCTTGCACCCGCTCTCGCCGAGGGGAGGAGCGAGAGCGAGGAGCAAGAGCAAGTTGCTCTTGCACCCGCTCTCGCCGAGGGGAGGAGCGAGAGCGAGGAGCAAGAGCAAGTTGCTCTTGCACCCGCTCTCGCCGAGGGGAGGAGCGAGAGCGAGGAGCAAGAGCAAGTTGCTCTTGCACCCGCTCTCGCCGAGGGGAGGAGCGAGAGCGAGGAGCAAGAGCAAGTTGCTCTTGCACCCGCTCTCGCCGAGGGGAGGAGCGAGAGCGAGGAGCAAGAGCAAGTTGCTCTTGCACCCGCTCTCGCCGAGGGGAGGAGCGAGAGCGAGGAGCAAGAGCAAGTTGCTCTTGCACCCGCTCTCGCCGAGGGGAGGAGCGAGAGCGAGGAGCAAGAGCAAGTTGCTCTTGCACCCGCTCTCGCCGAGGGGAGGAGCGAGAGCGAGGAGCAAGAGCAAGTTGCTCTTGCACCCGCTCTCGCCGAGGGGAGGAGCGAGAGCGAGGAGCAAGAGCAAGTTGCTCTTGCACCCGCTCTCGCCGAGGGGAGGAGCGAGAGCGAGGAGCAAGAGCAAGTTGCTCTTGCACCCGCTCTCGCCGAGGGGAGGAGCGAGAGCGAGGAGCAAGAGCAAGTTGCTCTTGCACCCGCTCTCGCCGAGGGGAGGAGCGAGAGCGAGGAGCAAGAGCAAGTTGCTCTTGCACCCGCTCTCGCCGAGGGGAGGAGCGAGAGCGAGGAGCAAGAGCAAGTTGCTCTTGCACCCGCTCTCGCCGAGGGGAGGAGCGAGAGCGAGGAGCAAGAGCAAGTTGCTCTTGCACCCGCTCTCGCCGAGGGGAGGAGCGAGAGCGAGGAGCAAGAGCAAGTTGCTCTTGCACCCGCTCTCGCCGAGGGGAGGAGCGAGAGCGAGGAGCAAGAGCAAGTTGCTCTTGCACCCGCTCTCGCCGAGGGGAGGAGCGAGAGCGAGGAGCAAGAGCAAGTTGCTCTTGCACCCGCTCTCGCCGAGGGGAGGAGCGAGAGCGAGGAGCAAGAGCAAGTTGCTCTTGCACCCTCGCTCTCGCCGAGGGGAGGAGCGAGAGCGAGGAGCAAGAGCAAGTTGCTCTTGCACCCTCGCTCTCGCCGAGGGGAGGAGCGAGAGCGAGGAGCAAGAGCAAGTTGCTCTTGCACCCTCGCTCTCGCCGAGGGGAGGAGCGAGAGCGAGGAGCAAGAGCAAGTTGCTCTTGCACCCTCGCTCTCGCCGAGGGGAGGAGCGAGAGCGAGGAGCAAGAGCAAGTTGCTCTTGCACCCTCGCTCTCGCCGAGGGGAGGAGCGAGAGCGAGGAGCAAGAGCAAGTTGCTCTTGCACCCTCGCTCTCGCCGAGGGGAGGAGCGAGAGCGAGGAGCAAGAGCAAGTTGCTCTTGCACCCTCGCTCTCGCCGAGGGGAGGAGCGAGAGCGAGGAGCAAGAGCAAGTTGCTCTTGCACCCTCGCTCTCGCCGAGGGGAGGAGCGAGAGCGAGGAGCAAGAGCAAGTTGCTCTTGCACCCTCGCTCTCGCCGAGGGGAGGAGCGAGAGCGAGGAGCAAGAGCAAGTTGCTCTTGCACCCTCGCTCTCGCCGAGGGGAGGAGCGAGAGCGAGGAGCAAGAGCAAGTTGCTCTTGCACCCTCGCTCTCGCCGAGGGGAGGAGCGAGAGCGAGGAGCAAGAGCAAGTTGCTCTTGCACCCTCGCTCTCGCCGAGGGGAGGAGCGAGAGCGAGGAGCAAGAGCAAGTTGCTCTTGCACCCTCGCTCTCGCCGAGGGGAGGAGCGAGAGCGAGGAGCAAGAGCAAGTTGCTCTTGCACCCGCTCTCGCCGAGGGGAGGAGCGAGAGCGAGGAGCAAGAGCAAGTTGCTCTTGCACCCGCTCTCGCCGAGGGGAGGAGCGAGAGCGAGGAGCAAGAGCAAGTTGCTCTTGCACCCGCTCTCGCCGAGGGGAGGAGCGAGAGCGAGGAGCAAGAGCAAGTTGCTCTTGCACCCGCTCTCGCCGAGGGGAGGAGCGAGAGCGAGGAGCAAGAGCAAGTTGCTCTTGCACCCGCTCTCGCCGAGGGGAGGAGCGAGAGCGAGGAGCAAGAGCAAGTTGCTCTTGCACCCGCTCTCGCCGAGGGGAGGAGCGAGAGCGGGGTGCAAGAGCAACTTGCTCTTGCTCCTCGCTCTCGCTCCTCCCCTCGGCGAGAGCGGGGTGCAAGAGCAACTTGCTCTTGCTCCTCGCTCTCGCTCCTCCCCTCGGCGAGAGCGGGGTGCAAGAGCAACTTGCTCTTGCTCCTCGCTCTCGCTCCTCCCCTCGGCGAGAGCGGGGTGCAAGAGCAACTTGCTCTTGCTCCTCGCTCTCGCTCCTCCCCTCGGCGAGAGCGAGGAGCAAGAGCAACGTTAAAAATTAAAACAAAAGTAAAATTGTAAAAAGTAAAAATGCAAAAATTTAAATAATCAAAAATGAAATTGAAAGATTATATGAAAGGAAGGCGGTGAATGAAATTAAGCGAGGAGCAAGAGCAAGTTTTACACGCAGAATCCTAGAAAATGAGGGCGCTAATTTTTCACGCCGAAACAGAGAATTTAAGGGCGCTAATTTTTCACGCCGAAACAGAGAATTTGAGGGCGCTAATTTTATACGCCCAAACCGAGAAAATGAAGGCGCTAATTTTATACGATTAAACTGAGGAAACAACAACAACAGCAACAGCAACAACAGCAAAAACAACAATCTTCTAAGCGTCGTAAATTATTCGCTCGTTCCAGTATTTTTTTCATCAATCCAACTTCTAGTTAGGCAGGAATAAGTTGGTGTCATCATTCCTGCTTTTATTTCGGCAACAATTATTTTTCATCAATACAACTTCTATTCAATTAAAATTTATTGTTTATCAATGCAGCTTCAACGATGCTGGTTTTTTTCGGCTGGTAATAGGTCTGCTCAGTAATTTTCAAATATATAGTTACCAAGATGCTTATTGTGTTTTTCCTCTGGTTCCTTTGCCTCGATTCGATCACTACTATCTTACATGTGGAGCCTGTGTGCCAAACGCCAATGTACCGTACGCGAACGATATTATCACTGACACAAAGCTTCTTTTGTAGTCGCTAGGCGGCGCCACGTCACCATACTAGGCGATAATATCGAATAAATATTATCATTAAGGACACAAAAACGGGGAAACAACGGTAGTACATTGGATAATGGACAGGCGCGCAGACGAAGAGGACCCAGGATCGAACCAGGTAAAAGGAAAAAAAAATAAAAAAACAAGGACAAGGACAAGGACAAGGACAAGGACAAGGACAAGGACAAGGACAAGGACAAGGACAAGGACAAGGACAAGGACAAGGACAAGGACAAGGACAAGGACAAGGACAAGGACAAGGACAAGGACAAGGACAAGGACAAGGACAAGGACAAGGACAAGGACAAGGACAAGGACAAGGACAAGGACAAGGACAAGGACAAGGACAAGGACAAGGACAAGGACAAGGACAAGGACAAGGACAAGGACAAGGACAAGGACAAGGACAAGGACAAGGACAAGGACAAGGACAAGGACAAGGACAAGGACAAGGACAAGGACAAGGACAAGGACAAGGACAAGGACAAGGACAAGGACAAGGACAAGGACAAGGACAAGGACAAGGACAAGGACAAGGACAAGGACAAGGACAAGGACAAGGACAAGGACAAGGACAAGGACAAGGACAAGGACAAGGACAAGGACAAGGACAAGGACAAGGACAAGGACAAGGACAAGGACAAGGACAAGGACAAGGACAAGGACAAGGACAAGGACAAGGACAAGGACAAGGACAAGGACAAGGACAAGGACAAGGACAAGGACAAGGACAAGGACAAGGACAAGGACAAGGACAAGGACAAGGACAAGGACAAGGACAAGGACAAGGACAAGGACAAGGACAAGGACAAGGACAAGGACAAGGACAAGGACAAGGACAAGGACAAGGACAAGGACAAGGACAAGGACAAGGACAAGGACAAGGACAAGGACAAGGACAAGGACAAGGACAAGGACAAGGACAAGGACAAGGACAAGGACAAGGACAAGGACAAGGACAAGGACAAGGACAAGGACAAGGACAAGGACAAGGACAAGGACAAGGACAAGGACAAGGACAAGGACAAGGACAAGGACAAGGACAAGGACAAGGACAAGGACAAGGACAAGGACAAGGACAAGGACAAGGACAAGGACAAGGACAAGGACAAGGACAAGGACAAGGACAAGGACAAGGACAAGGACAAGGACAAGGACAAGGACAAGGACAAGGACAAGGACAAGGACAAGGACAAGGACAAGGACAAGGACAAGGACAAGGACAAGGACAAGGACAAGGACAAGGACAAGGACAAGGACAAGGACAAGGACAAGGACAAGGACAAGGACAAGGACAAGGACAAGGACAAGGACAAGGACAAGGACAAGGACAAGGACAAGGACAAGGACAAGGACAAGGACAAGGACAAGGACAAGGACAAGGACAAGGACAAGGACAAGGACAAGGACAAGGACAAGGACAAGGACAAGGACAAGGACAAGGACAAGGACAAGGACAAGGACAAGGCGCTCTCGCCGAGGGGAGGAGCGAGAGCGAGGAGCAAGAGCAAGTTGCTCTTGCACCCGCTCTCGCCGAGGGGAGGAGCGAGAGCGAGGAGCAAGAGCAAGTTGCTCTTGCACCCGCTCTCGCCGAGGGGAGGAGCGAGAGCGAGGAGCAAGAGCAAGTTGCTCTTGCACCCGCTCTCGCCGAGGGGAGGAGCGAGAGCGAGGAGCAAGAGCAAGTTGCTCTTGCACCCGCTCTCGCCGAGGGGAGGAGCGAGAGCGAGGAGCAAGAGCAAGTTGCTCTTGCACCCGCTCTCGCCGAGGGGAGGAGCGAGAGCGAGGAGCAAGAGCAAGTTGCTCTTGCACCCGCTCTCGCCGAGGGGAGGAGCGAGAGCGAGGAGCAAGAGCAAGTTGCTCTTGCACCCGCTCTCGCCGAGGGGAGGAGCGAGAGCGAGGAGCAAGAGCAAGTTGCTCTTGCACCCGCTCTCGCCGAGGGGAGGAGCGAGAGCGAGGAGCAAGAGCAAGTTGCTCTTGCACCCGCTCTCGCCGAGGGGAGGAGCGAGAGCGAGGAGCAAGAGCAAGTTGCTCTTGCACCCGCTCTCGCCGAGGGGAGGAGCGAGAGCGAGGAGCAAGAGCAAGTTGCTCTTGCACCCGCTCTCGCTCCTCCCGCTCTCGCCGAGGGGAGGAGCGAGAGCGAGGAGCAAGAGCAAGTTGCTCTTGCACCCGCTCTCGCCGAGGGGAGGAGCGAGAGCGAGGAGCAAGAGCAACGTTAAAAATTAAAACAAAAGTAAAATTGTAAAAAGTAAAAATGCAAAAATTTAAATAATCAAAAATGAAATTGAAAGATTATATGAAAGGAAGGCGGTGAATGAAATTAAGCGAGGAGCAAGAGCAAGTTTTACACGCAGAATCCTAGAAAATGAGGGCGCTAATTTTTCACGCCGAAACAGAGAATTTAAGGGCGCTAATTTTTCACGCCGAAACAGAGAATTTGAGGGCGCTAATTTTATACGCCCAAACCGAGAAAATGAAGGCGCTAATTTTATACGATTAAACTGAGGAAACAACAACAACAGCAACAGCAACAACAGCAAAAACAACAATCTTCTAAGCGTCGTAAATTATTCGCTCGTTCCAGTATTTTTTTCATCAATCCAACTTCTAGTTAGGCAGGAATAAGTTGGTGTCATCATTCCTGCTTTTATTTCGGCAACAATTATTTTTCATCAATACAACTTCTATTCAATTAAAATTTATTGTTTATCAATGCAGCTTCAACGATGCTGGTTTTTTTCGGCTGGTAATAGGTCTGCTCAGTAATTTTCAAATATATAGTTACCAAGATGCTTATTGTGTTTTTCCTCTGGTTCCTTTGCCTCGATTCGATCACTACTATCTTACATGTGGAGCCTGTGTGCCAAACGCCAATGTACCGTACGCGAACGATATTATCACTGACACAAAGCTTCTTTTGTAGTCGCTAGGCGGCGCCACGTCACCATACTAGGCGATAATATCGAATAAATATTATCATTAAGGACACAAAAACGGGGAAACAACGGTAGTACATTGGATAATGGACAGGCGCGCAGACGAAGAGGACCCAGGATCGAACCAGGTAAAAGGAAAAAAAAATAAAAAAGACAAGGACAAGGACAAGGACAAGGACAAGGACAAGGACAAGGACAAGGACAAGGACAAGGACAAGGACAAGGACAAGGACAAGGACAAGGACAAGGACAAGGACAAGGACAAGGACAAGGACAAGGACAAGGACAAGGACAAGGACAAGGACAAGGACAAGGACAAGGACAAGGACAAGGACAAGGACAAGGACAAGGACAAGGACAAGGACAAGGACAAGGACAAGGACAAGGACAAGGACAAGGACAAGGACAAGGACAAGGACAAGGACAAGGACAAGGACAAGGACAAGGACAAGGACAAGGACAAGGACAAGGACAAGGACAAGGACAAGGACAAGGACAAGGACAAGGACAAGGACAAGGACAAGGACAAGGACAAGGACAAGGACAAGGACAAGGACAAGGACAAGGACAAGGACAAGGACAAGGACAAGGACAAGGACAAGGACAAGGACAAGGACAAGGACAAGGACAAGGACAAGGACAAGGACAAGGACAAGGACAAGGACAAGGACAAGGACAAGGACAAGGACAAGGACAAGGACAAGGACAAGGACAAGGACAAGGACAAGGACAAGGACAAGGACAAGGACAAGGACAAGGACAAGGACAAGGACAAGGACAAGGACAAGGACAAGGACAAGGACAAGGACAAGGACAAGGACAAGGACAAGGACAAGGACAAGGACAAGGACAAGGACAAGGACAAGGACAAGGACAAGGACAAGGACAAGGACAAGGACAAGGACAAGGACAAGGACAAGGACAAGGACAAGGACAAGGACAAGGACAAGGACAAGGACAAGGACAAGGACAAGGACAAGGACAAGGACAAGGACAAGGACAAGGACAAGGACAAGGACAAGGACAAGGACAAGGACAAGGACAAGGACAAGGACAAGGACAAGGACAAGGACAAGGACAAGGACAAGGACAAGGACAAGGACAAGGACAAGGACAAGGACAAGGACAAGGACAAGGACAAGGACAAGGACAAGGACAAGGACAAGGACAAGGACAAGGACAAGGACAAGGACAAGGACAAGGACAAGGACAAGGACAAGGACAAGGACAAGGACAAGGACAAGGACAAGGACAAGGACAAGGACAAGGACAAGGACAAGGACAAGGACAAGGACAAGGACAAGGACAAGGACAAGGACAAGGACAAGGACAAGGACAAGGACAAGGACAAGGACAAGGACAAGGACAAGGACAAGGACAAGGACAAGGACAAGGACAAGGACAAGGACAAGGACAAGGACAAGGACAAGGACAAGGACAAGGACAAGGACAAGGACAAGGACAAGGACAAGGACAAGGACAAGGACAAGGACAAGGACAAGGACAAGGACAAGGACAAGGACAAGGACAAGGACAAGGACAAGGCGCTTTCGCCGAGGGGAGGAGCGAGAGCGAGGAGCAAGAGCAAGTTGCTCTTGCACCCGCTCTCGCCGAGGGGAGGAGCGAGAGCGAGGAGCAAGAGCAAGTTGCTCTTGCACCCGCTCTCGCCGAGGGGAGGAGCGAGAGCGAGGAGCAAGAGCAACGTTAAAAATTAAAACAAAAGTAAAATTGTAAAAAGTAAAAATGCAAAAATTTAAATAATCAAAAATGAAATTGAAAGATTATATGAAAGGAAGGCGGTGAATGAAATTAAGCGAGGAGCAAGAGCAAGTTTTACACGCAGAATCCTAGAAAATGAGGGCGCTAATTTTTCACGCCGAAACAGAGAATTTAAGGGCGCTAATTTTTCACGCCGAAACAGAGAATTTGAGGGCGCTAATTTTATACGCCCAAACCGAGAAAATGAAGGCGCTAATTTTATACGATTAAACTGAGGAAACAACAACAACAGCAACAGCAACAACAGCAAAAACAACAATCTTCTAAGCGTCGTAAATTATTCGCTCGTTCCAGTATTTTTTTCATCAATCCAACTTCTAGTTAGGCAGGAATAAGTTGGTGTCATCATTCCTGCTTTTATTTCGGCAACAATTATTTTTCATCAATACAACTTCTATTCAATTAAAATTTATTGTTTATCAATGCAGCTTCAACGATGCTGGTTTTTTTCGGCTGGTAATAGGTCTGCTCAGTAATTTTCAAATATATAGTTACCAAGATGCTTATTGTGTTTTTCCTCTGGTTCCTTTGCCTCGATTCGATCACTACTATCTTACATGTGGAGCCTGTGTGCCAAACGCCAATGTACCGTACGCGAACGATATTATCACTGACACAAAGCTTCTTTTGTAGTCGCTAGGCGGCGCCACGTCACCATACTAGGCGATAATATCGAATAAATATTATCATTAAGGACACAAAAACGGGGAAACAACGGTAGTACATTGGATAATGGACAGGCGCGCAGACGAAGAGGACCCAGGATCGAACCAGGTAAAAGGAAAAAAAAATAAAAAAGACAAGGACAAGGACAAGGACAAGGACAAGGACAAGGACAAGGACAAGGACAAGGACAAGGACAAGGACAAGGACAAGGACAAGGACAAGGACAAGGACAAGGACAAGGACAAGGACAAGGACAAGGACAAGGACAAGGACAAGGACAAGGACAAGGACAAGGACAAGGACAAGGACAAGGACAAGGACAAGGACAAGGACAAGGACAAGGACAAGGACAAGGACAAGGACAAGGACAAGGACAAGGACAAGGACAAGGACAAGGACAAGGACAAGGACAAGGACAAGGACAAGGACAAGGACAAGGACAAGGACAAGGACAAGGACAAGGACAAGGACAAGGACAAGGACAAGGACAAGGACAAGGACAAGGACAAGGACAAGGACAAGGACAAGGACAAGGACAAGGACAAGGACAAGGACAAGGACAAGGACAAGGACAAGGACAAGGACAAGGACAAGGACAAGGACAAGGACAAGGACAAGGACAAGGACAAGGACAAGGACAAGGACAAGGACAAGGACAAGGACAAGGACAAGGACAAGGACAAGGACAAGGACAAGGACAAGGACAAGGACAAGGACAAGGACAAGGACAAGGACAAGGACAAGGACAAGGACAAGGACAAGGACAAGGACAAGGACAAGGACAAGGACAAGGACAAGGACAAGGACAAGGACAAGGACAAGGACAAGGACAAGGACAAGGACAAGGACAAGGACAAGGACAAGGACAAGGACAAGGACAAGGACAAGGACAAGGACAAGGACAAGGACAAGGACAAGGACAAGGACAAGGACAAGGACAAGGACAAGGACAAGGACAAGGACAAGGACAAGGACAAGGACAAGGACAAGGACAAGGACAAGGACAAGGACAAGGACAAGGACAAGGACAAGGACAAGGACAAGGACAAGGACAAGGACAAGGACAAGGACAAGGACAAGGACAAGGACAAGGACAAGGACAAGGACAAGGACAAGGACAAGGACAAGGACAAGGACAAGGACAAGGACAAGGACAAGGACAAGGACAAGGACAAGGACAAGGACAAGGACAAGGACAAGGACAAGGACAAGGACAAGGACAAGGACAAGGACAAGGACAAGGACAAGGACAAGGACAAGGACAAGGACAAGGACAAGGACAAGGACAAGGACAAGGACAAGGACAAGGACAAGGACAAGGACAAGGACAAGGACAAGGACAAGGACAAGGACAAGGACAAGGACAAGGACAAGGACAAGGACAAGGACAAGGACAAGGACAAGGACAAGGACAAGGACAAGGACAAGGACAAGGACAAGGACAAGGACAAGGACAAGGACAAGGACAAGGACAAGGACAAGGACAAGGACAAGGACAAGGACAAGGACAAGGACAAGGACAAGGACAAGGACAAGGACAAGGACAAGGACAAGGACAAGGACAAGGACAAGGACAAGGACAAGGACAAGGACAAGGCGCTTTCGCCGAGGGGAGGAGCAAGAGCGAGGAGCAAGAGCAAGTTGCTCTTGCACCCGCTCTTGCCGAGGGGAGGAGCGAGAGCGAGGAGCAAGAGCAAGTTGCTCTTGCACCCGCTCTCGCCGAGGGGAGGAGCGAGAGCGAGGAGCAAGAGCAAGTTGCGGGGAGGAGCGAGAGCGAGGAGCAAGAGCAAGTTGCTCTTGCACCCGCTCTCGCCGAGGGGAGGAGCGAGAGCGAGGAGCAAGAGCAACGTTAAAAATTAAAACAAAAGTAAAATTGTAAAAAGTAAAAATGCAAAAATTTAAATAATCAAAAATGAAATTGAAAGATTATATGAAAGGAAGGCGGTGAATGAAATTAAGCGAGGAGCAAGAGCAAGTTTTACACGCAGAATCCTAGAAAATGAGGGCGCTAATTTTTCACGCCGAAACAGAGAATTTAAGGGCGCTAATTTTTCACGCCGAAACAGAGAATTTGAGGGCGCTAATTTTATACGCCCAAACCGAGAAAATGAAGGCGCTAATTTTATACGATTAAACTGAGGAAACAACAACAACAGCAACAGCAACAACAGCAAAAACAACAATCTTCTAAGCGTCGTAAATTATTCGCTCGTTCCAGTATTTTTTTCATCAATCCAACTTCTAGTTAGGCAGGAATAAGTTGGTGTCATCATTCCTGCTTTTATTTCGGCAACAATTATTTTTCATCAATACAACTTCTATTCAATTAAAATTTATTGTTTATCAATGCAGCTTCAACGATGCTGGTTTTTTTCGGCTGGTAATAGGTCTGCTCAGTAATTTTCAAATATATAGTTACCAAGATGCTTATTGTGTTTTTCCTCTGGTTCCTTTGCCTCGATTCGATCACTACTATCTTACATGTGGAGCCTGTGTGCCAAACGCCAATGTACCGTACGCGAACGATATTATCACTGACACAAAGCTTCTTTTGTAGTCGCTAGGCGGCGCCACGTCACCATACTAGGCGATAATATCGAATAAATATTATCATTAAGGACACAAAAACGGGGAAACAACGGTAGTACATTGGATAATGGACAGGCGCGCAGACGAAGAGGACCCAGGATCGAACCAGGTACAAGGACAAGGACAAGGACAAGGACAAGGACAAGGACAAGGACAAGGACAAGGACAAGGACAAGGACAAGGACAAGGACAAGGACAAGGACAAGGACAAGGACAAGGACAAGGACAAGGACAAGGACAAGGACAAGGACAAGGACAAGGACAAGGACAAGGACAAGGACAAGGACAAGGACAAGGACAAGGACAAGGACAAGGACAAGGACAAGGACAAGGACAAGGACAAGGACAAGGACAAGGACAAGGACAAGGACAAGGACAAGGACAAGGACAAGGACAAGGACAAGGACAAGGACAAGGACAAGGACAAGGACAAGGACAAGGACAAGGACAAGGACAAGGACAAGGACAAGGACAAGGACAAGGACAAGGACAAGGACAAGGACAAGGACAAGGACAAGGACAAGGTCAAGGACAAGGACAAGGACAAGGACAAGGACAAGGACAAGGACAAGGACAAGGACAAGGACAAGGACAAGGACAAGGACAAGGACAAGGACAAGGACAAGGACAAGGACAAGGACAAGGACAAGGACAAGGACAAGGACAAGGACAAGGACAAGGACAAGGACAAGGACAAGGACAAGGACAAGGACAAGGACAAGGACAAGGACAAGGACAAGGACAAGGACAAGGACAAGGACAAGGACAAGGACAAGGACAAGGACAAGGACAAGGACAAGGACAAGGACAAGGACAAGGACAAGGACAAGGACAAGGACAAGGACAAGGACAAGGACAAGGACAAGGACAAGGACAAGGACAAGGACAAGGACAAGGACAAGGACAAGGACAAGGACAAGGACAAGGACAAGGACAAGGACAAGGACAAGGACAAGGACAAGGACAAGGACAAGGACAAGGACAAGGACAAGGACAAGGACAAGGACAAGGACAAGGACAAGGACAAGGACAAGGACAAGGACAAGGACAAGGACAAGGACAAGGACAAGGACAAGGACAAGGACAAGGACAAGGACAAGGACAAGGACAAGGACAAGGACAAGGACAAGGACAAGGACAAGGACAAGGACAAGGACAAGGACAAGGACAAGGACAAGGACAAGGACAAGGACAAGGACAAGGACAAGGACAAGGACAAGGACAAGGACAAGGACAAGGACAAGGACAAGGCGCTCTCGCCGAGGGGAGGAGCGAGAGCGAGGAGCAAGAGCAAGTTGCTCTTGCACCCGCTCTCGCCGAGGGGAGGAGCGAGAGCGAGGAGCAAGAGCAAGTTGCTCTTGCACCCGCTCTCGCCGAGGGGAGGAGCGAGAGCGAGGAGCAAGAGCAAGTTGCTCTTGCACCCGCTCTCGCCGAGGGGAGGAGCGAGAGCGAGGAGCAAGAGCAAGTTGCTCTTGCACCCGCTCTCGCCGAGGGGAGGAGCGAGAGCGAGGAGCAAGAGCAAGTTGCTCTTGCACCCGCTCTCGCCGAGGGGAGGAGCGAGAGCGAGGAGCAAGAGCAAGTTGCTCTTGCACCCGCTCTCGCCGAGGGGAGGAGCGAGAGCGAGGAGCAAGAGCAAGTTGCTCTTGCACCCGCTCTCGCCGAGGGGAGGAGCGAGAGCGAGGAGCAAGAGCAAGTTGCTCTTGCACCCGCTCTCGCCGAGGGGAGGAGCGAGAGCGAGGAGCAAGAGCAAGTTGCTCTTGCACCCGCTCTCGCCGAGGGGAGGAGCGAGAGCGAGGAGCAAGAGCAAGTTGCTCTTGCACCCGCTCTCGCCGAGGGGAGGAGCGAGAGCGAGGAGCAAGAGCAAGTTGCTCTTGCACCCGCTCTCGCCGAGGGGAGGAGCGAGAGCGAGGAGCAAGAGCAAGTTGCTCTTGCACCCGCTCTCGCCGAGGGGAGGAGCGAGAGCGAGGAGCAAGAGCAAGTTGCTCTTGCACCCGCTCTCGCCGAGGGGAGGAGCGAGAGCGAGGAGCAAGAGCAAGTTGCTCTTGCACCCGCTCTCGCCGAGGGGAGGAGCGAGAGCGAGGAGCAAGAGCAAGTTGCTCTTGCACCCGCTCTCGCCGAGGGGAGGAGCGAGAGCGAGGAGCAAGAGCAAGTTGCTCTTGCACCCGCTCTCGCCGAGGGGAGGAGCGAGAGCGAGGAGCAAGAGCAAGTTGCTCTTGCACCCGCTCTCGCCGAGGGGAGGAGCGAGAGCGAGGAGCAAGAGCAAGTTGCTCTTGCACCCGCTCTCGCCGAGGGGAGGAGCGAGAGCGAGGAGCAAGAGCAAGTTGCTCTTGCACCCGCTCTCGCCGAGGGGAGGAGCGAGAGCGAGGAGCAAGAGCAAGTTGCTCTTGCACCCGCTCTCGCCGAGGGGAGGAGCGAGAGCGAGGAGCAAGAGCAAGTTGCTCTTGCACCCGCTCTCGCCGAGGGGAGGAGCGAGAGCGAGGAGCAAGAGCAAGTTGCTCTTGCACCCGCTCTCGCCGAGGGGAGGAGCGAGAGCGAGGAGCAAGAGCAAGTTGCTCTTGCACCCGCTCTCGCCGAGGGGAGGAGCGAGAGCGAGGAGCAAGAGCAAGTTGCTCTTGCACCCGCTCTCGCCGAGGGGAGGAGCGAGAGCGAGGAGCAAGAGCAAGTTGCTCTTGCACCCGCTCTCGCCGAGGGGAGGAGCGAGAGCGAGGAGCAAGAGCAAGTTGCTCTTGCACCCGCTCTCGCCGAGGGGAGGAGCGAGAGCGAGGAGCAAGAGCAAGTTGCTCTTGCACCCGCTCTCGCCGAGGGGAGGAGCGAGAGCGAGGAGCAAGAGCAAGTTGCTCTTGCACCCGCTCTCGCCGAGGGGAGGAGCGAGAGCGAGGAGCAAGAGCAAGTTGCTCTTGCACCCGCTCTCGCCGAGGGGAGGAGCGAGAGCGAGGAGCAAGAGCAAGTTGCTCTTGCACCCGCTCTCGCCGAGGGGAGGAGCGAGAGCGAGGAGCAAGAGCAAGTTGCTGTTGCACCCGCTCTCGCCGAGGGGAGGAGCGAGAGCGAGGAGCAAGAGCAAGTTGCTGTTGCACCCGCTCTCGCCGAGGGGAGGAGCGAGAGCGAGGAGCAAGAGCAAGTTGCTGTTGCACCCGCTCTCGCCGAGGGGAGGAGCGAGAGCGAGGAGCAAGAGCAAGTTGCTGTTGCACCCGCTCTCGCCGAGGGGAGGAGCGAGAGCGAGGAGCAAGAGCAAGTTGCTGTTGCACCCGCTCTCGCCGAGGGGAGGAGCGAGAGCGAGGAGCAAGAGCAAGTTGCTGTTGCACCCGCTCTCGCCGAGGGGAGGAGCGAGAGCGAGGAGCAAGAGCAAGTTGCTGTTGCACCCGCTCTCGCCGAGGGGAGGAGCGAGAGCGAGGAGCAAGAGCAAGTTGCTGTTGCACCCGCTCTCGCCGAGGGGAGGAGCGAGAGCGAGGAGCAAGAGCAAGTTGCTGTTGCACCCGCTCTCGCCGAGGGGAGGAGCGAGAGCGAGGAGCAAGAGCAAGTTGCTGTTGCACCCGCTCTCGCCGAGGGGAGGAGCGAGAGCGAGGAGCAAGAGCAAGTTGCTGTTGCACCCGCTCTCGCCGAGGGGAGGAGCGAGAGCGAGGAGCAAGAGCAAGTTGCTGTTGCACCCGCTCTCGCCGAGGGGAGGAGCGAGAGCGAGGAGCAAGAGCAAGTTGCTGTTGCACCCGCTCTCGCCGAGGGGAGGAGCGAGAGCGAGGAGCAAGAGCAAGTTGCTGTTGCACCCGCTCTCGCCGAGGGGAGGAGCGAGAGCGAGGAGCAAGAGCAAGTTGCTGTTGCACCCGCTCTCGCCGAGGGGAGGAGCGAGAGCGAGGAGCAAGAGCAAGTTGCTGTTGCACCCGCTCTCGCCGAGGGGAGGAGCGAGAGCGAGGAGCAAGAGCAAGTTGCTGTTGCACCCGCTCTCGCCGAGGGGAGGAGCGAGAGCGAGGAGCAAGAGCAAGTTGCTGTTGCACCCGCTCTCGCCGAGGGGAGGAGCGAGAGCGAGGAGCAAGAGCAAGTTGCTGTTGCACCCGCTCTCGCCGAGGGGAGGAGCGAGAGCGAGGAGCAAGAGCAAGTTGCTGTTGCACCCGCTCTCGCCGAGGGGAGGAGCGAGAGCGAGGAGCAAGAGCAAGTTGCTGTTGCACCCGCTCTCGCCGAGGGGAGGAGCGAGAGCGAGGAGCAAGAGCAAGTTGCTGTTGCACCCGCTCTCGCCGAGGGGAGGAGCGAGAGCGAGGAGCAAGAGCAAGTTGCTGTTGCACCCGCTCTCGCCGAGGGGAGGAGCGAGAGCGAGGAGCAAGAGCAAGTTGCTGTTGCACCCGCTCTCGCCGAGGGGAGGAGCGAGAGCGAGGAGCAAGAGCAAGTTGCTGTTGCACCCGCTCTCGCCGAGGGGAGGAGCGAGAGCGAGGAGCAAGAGCAAGTTGCTGTTGCACCCGCTCTCGCCGAGGGGAGGAGCGAGAGCGAGGAGCAAGAGCAAGTTGCTGTTGCACCCGCTCTCGCCGAGGGGAGGAGCGAGAGCGAGGAGCAAGAGCAAGTTGCTGTTGCACCCGCTCTCGCCGAGGGGAGGAGCGAGAGCGAGGAGCAAGAGCAAGTTGCTGTTGCACCCGCTCTCGCCGAGGGGAGGAGCGAGAGCGAGGAGCAAGAGCAAGTTGCTGTTGCACCCGCTCTCGCCGAGGGGAGGAGCGAGAGCGAGGAGCAAGAGCAAGTTGCTGTTGCACCCGCTCTCGCCGAGGGGAGGAGCGAGAGCGAGGAGCAAGAGCAAGTTGCTGTTGCACCCGCTCTCGCCGAGGGGAGGAGCGAGAGCGAGGAGCAAGAGCAAGTTGCTGTTGCACCCGCTCTCGCCGAGGGGAGGAGCGAGAGCGAGGAGCAAGAGCAAGTTGCTGTTGCACCCGCTCTCGCCGAGGGGAGGAGCGAGAGCGAGGAGCAAGAGCAAGTTGCTGTTGCACCCGCTCTCGCCGAGGGGAGGAGCGAGAGCGAGGAGCAAGAGCAAGTTGCTGTTGCACCCGCTCTCGCCGAGGGGAGGAGCGAGAGCGAGGAGCAAGAGCAAGTTGCTGTTGCACCCGCTCTCGCCGAGGGGAGGAGCGAGAGCGAGGAGCAAGAGCAAGTTGCTGTTGCACCCGCTCTCGCCGAGGGGAGGAGCGAGAGCGAGGAGCAAGAGCAAGTTGCTGTTGCACCCGCTCTCGCCGAGGGGAGGAGCGAGAGCGAGGAGCAAGAGCAAGTTGCTGTTGCACCCGCTCTCGCCGAGGGGAGGAGCGAGAGCGAGGAGCAAGAGCAAGTTGCTGTTGCACCCGCTCTCGCCGAGGGGAGGAGCGAGAGCGAGGAGCAAGAGCAAGTTGCTGTTGCACCCGCTCTCGCCGAGGGGAGGAGCGAGAGCGAGGAGCAAGAGCAAGTTGCTGTTGCACCCGCTCTCGCCGAGGGGAGGAGCGAGAGCGAGGAGCAAGAGCAAGTTGCTGTTGCACCCGCTCTCGCCGAGGGGAGGAGCGAGAGCGAGGAGCAAGAGCAAGTTGCTGTTGCACCCGCTCTCGCCGAGGGGAGGAGCGAGAGCGAGGAGCAAGAGCAAGTTGCTGTTGCACCCGCTCTCGCCGAGGGGAGGAGCGAGAGCGAGGAGCAAGAGCAAGTTGCTGTTGCACCCGCTCTCGCCGAGGGGAGGAGCGAGAGCGAGGAGCAAGAGCAAGTTGCTGTTGCACCCGCTCTCGCCGAGGGGAGGAGCGAGAGCGAGGAGCAAGAGCAAGTTGCTGTTGCACCCGCTCTCGCCGAGGGGAGGAGCGAGAGCGAGGAGCAAGAGCAAGTTGCTGTTGCACCCGCTCTCGCCGAGGGGAGGAGCGAGAGCGAGGAGCAAGAGCAAGTTGCTGTTGCACCCGCTCTCGCCGAGGGGAGGAGCGAGAGCGAGGAGCAAGAGCAAGTTGCTGTTGCACCCGCTCTCGCCGAGGGGAGGAGCGAGAGCGAGGAGCAAGAGCAAGTTGCTGTTGCACCCGCTCTCGCCGAGGGGAGGAGCGAGAGCGAGGAGCAAGAGCAAGTTGCTGTTGCACCCGCTCTCGCCGAGGGGAGGAGCGAGAGCGAGGAGCAAGAGCAAGTTGCTGTTGCACCCGCTCTCGCCGAGGGGAGGAGCGAGAGCGAGGAGCAAGAGCAAGTTGCTGTTGCACCCGCTCTCGCCGAGGGGAGGAGCGAGAGCGAGGAGCAAGAGCAAGTTGCTGTTGCACCCGCTCTCGCCGAGGGGAGGAGCGAGAGCGAGGAGCAAGAGCAAGTTGCTGTTGCACCCGCTCTCGCCGAGGGGAGGAGCGAGAGCGAGGAGCAAGAGCAAGTTGCTGTTGCACCCGCTCTCGCCGAGGGGAGGAGCGAGAGCGAGGAGCAAGAGCAAGTTGCTGTTGCACCCGCTCTCGCCGAGGGGAGGAGCGAGAGCGAGGAGCAAGAGCAAGTTGCTGTTGCACCCGCTCTCGCCGAGGGGAGGAGCGAGAGCGAGGAGCAAGAGCAAGTTGCTGTTGCACCCGCTCTCGCCGAGGGGAGGAGCGAGAGCGAGGAGCAAGAGCAAGTTGCTGTTGCACCCGCTCTCGCCGAGGGGAGGAGCGAGAGCGAGGAGCAAGAGCAAGTTGCTGTTGCACCCGCTCTCGCCGAGGGGAGGAGCGAGAGCGAGGAGCAAGAGCAAGTTGCTGTTGCACCCGCTCTCGCCGAGGGGAGGAGCGAGAGCGAGGAGCAAGAGCAAGTTGCTGTTGCACCCGCTCTCGCCGAGGGGAGGAGCGAGAGCGAGGAGCAAGAGCAAGTTGCTGTTGCACCCGCTCTCGCCGAGGGGAGGAGCGAGAGCGAGGAGCAAGAGCAAGTTGCTGTTGCACCCGCTCTCGCCGAGGGGAGGAGCGAGAGCGAGGAGCAAGAGCAAGTTGCTGTTGCACCCGCTCTCGCCGAGGGGAGGAGCGAGAGCGAGGAGCAAGAGCAAGTTGCTGTTGCACCCGCTCTCGCCGAGGGGAGGAGCGAGAGCGAGGAGCAAGAGCAAGTTGCTGTTGCACCCGCTCTCGCCGAGGGGAGGAGCGAGAGCGAGGAGCAAGAGCAAGTTGCTGTTGCACCCGCTCTCGCCGAGGGGAGGAGCGAGAGCGAGGAGCAAGAGCAAGTTGCTGTTGCACCCGCTCTCGCCGAGGGGAGGAGCGAGAGCGAGGAGCAAGAGCAAGTTGCTGTTGCACCCGCTCTCGCCGAGGGGAGGAGCGAGAGCGAGGAGCAAGAGCAAGTTGCTGTTGCACCCGCTCTCGCCGAGGGGAGGAGCGAGAGCGAGGAGCAAGAGCAAGTTGCTGTTGCACCCGCTCTCGCCGAGGGGAGGAGCGAGAGCGAGGAGCAAGAGCAAGTTGCTGTTGCACCCGCTCTCGCCGAGGGGAGGAGCGAGAGCGAGGAGCAAGAGCAAGTTGCTGTTGCACCCGCTCTCGCCGAGGGGAGGAGCGAGAGCGAGGAGCAAGAGCAAGTTGCTGTTGCACCCGCTCTCGCCGAGGGGAGGAGCGAGAGCGAGGAGCAAGAGCAAGTTGCTGTTGCACCCGCTCTCGCCGAGGGGAGGAGCGAGAGCGAGGAGCAAGAGCAAGTTGCTGTTGCACCCGCTCTCGCCGAGGGGAGGAGCGAGAGCGAGGAGCAAGAGCAAGTTGCTGTTGCACCCGCTCTCGCCGAGGGGAGGAGCGAGAGCGAGGAGCAAGAGCAAGTTGCTCTTGCACCCGCTCTCGCCGAGGGGAGGAGCGAGAGCGAGGAGCAAGAGCAAGTTGCTCTTGCACCCGCTCTCGCCGAGGGGAGGAGCGAGAGCGAGGAGCAAGAGCAAGTTGCTCTTGCACCCGCTCTCGCCGAGGGGAGGAGCGAGAGCGAGGAGCAAGAGCAAGTTGCTCTTGCTCCTCGCTCTCGCTCCTCCCCTCGGCGAGAGCGCCTTGTCCTTGTCCTTGTCCTTGTCCTTGTCCTTGTCCTTGTCCTTGTCCTTGTCCTTGTCCTTGTCCTTGTCCTTGTCCTTGTCCTTGTCCTTGTCCTTGTCCTTGTCCTTGTCCTTGTCCTTGTCCTTGTCCTTGTCCTTGTCCTTGTCCTTGTCCTTGTCCTTGTCCTTGTCCTTGTCCTTGTCCTTGTCCTTGTCCTTGTCCTTGTCCTTGTCCTTGTCCTTGTCCTTGTCCTTGTCCTTGTCCTTGTCCTTGTCCTTGTCCTTGTCCTTGTCCTTGTCCTTGTCCTTGTCCTTGTCCTTGTCCTTGTCCTTGTCCTTGTCCTTGTCCTTGTCCTTGTCCTTGTCCTTGTCCTTGTCCTTGTCCTTGTCCTTGTCCTTGTCCTTGTCCTTGTCCTTGTCCTTGTCCTTGTCCTTGTCCTTGTCCTTGTCCTTGTCCTTGTCCTTGTCCTTGTCCTTGTCCTTGTCCTTGTCCTTGTCCTTGTCCTTGTCCTTGTCCTTGTCCTTGTCCTTGTCCTTGTCCTTGTCCTTGTCCTTGTCCTTGTCCTTGTCCTTGTCCTTGTCCTTGTCCTTGTCCTTGTCCTTGTCCTTGTCCTTGTCCTTGTCCTTGTCCTTGTCCTTGTCCTTGTCCTTGTCCTTGTCCTTGTCCTTGTCCTTGTCCTTGTCCTTGTCCTTGTCCTTGTCCTTGTCCTTGTCCTTGTCCTTGTCCTTGTCCTTGTCCTTGTCCTTGTCCTTGTCCTTGTCCTTGTCCTTGTCCTTGTCCTTGTCCTTGTCCTTGTCCTTGTCCTTGTCCTTGTCCTTGTCCTTGTCCTTGTCCTTGTCCTTGTCCTTGTCCTTGTCTGCGCGCCTGTCCATTATCCAATGTACTACCGTTGTTTCCCCGTTTTTGTGTCCTTAATGATAATATTTATTCGATATTATCGCCTAGTATGGTGACGTGGCGCCGCCTAGCGACTACAAAAGAAGCTTTGTGTCAGTGATAATATCGTTCGCGTACGGTACATTGGCGTTTGGCACACAGGCTCCACATGTAAGATAGTAGTGATCGAATCGAGGCAAAGGAACCAGAGGAAAAACACAATAAGCATCTTGGTAACTATATATTTGAAAATTACTGAGCAGACCTATTACCAGCCGAAAAAAACCAGCATCGTTGAAGCTGCATTGATAAACAATAAATTTTAATTGAATAGAAGTTGTATTGATGAAAAATAATTGTTGCCGAAATAAAAGCAGGAATGATGACACCAACTTATTCCTGCCTAACTAGAAGTTGGATTGATGAAAAAAATACTGGAACGAGCGAATAATTTACGACGCTTAGAAGATTGTTGTTTTTGCTGTTGTTGCTGTTGCTGTTGTTGTTGTTTCCTCAGTTTAATCGTATAAAATTAGCGCCTTCATTTTCTCGGTTTGGGCGTATAAAATTAGCGCCCTCAAATTCTCTGTTTCGGCGTGAAAAATTAGCGCCCTTAAATTCTCTGTTTCGGCGTGAAAAATTAGCGCCCTCATTTTCTAGGATTCTGCGTGTAAAACTTGCTCTTGCTCCTCGCTTAATTTCATTCACCGCCTTCCTTTCATATAATCTTTCAATTTCATTTTTGATTATTTAAATTTTTGCATTTTTACTTTTTACAATTTTACTTTTGTTTTAATTTTTAACGTTGCTCTTGCACCCGCTCTCGCCGAGGGGAGGAGCGAGAGCGAGGAGCAAGAGCAACGTTAAAAATTAAAACAAAAGTAAAATTGTAAAAAGTAAAAATGCAAAAATTTAAATAATCAAAAATGAAATTGAAAGATTATATAAAAGGAAGGCGGTGAATGAAATTAAGCGAGGAGCAAGAGCAAGTTTTACACGCAGAATCCTAGAAAATGAGGGCGCTAATTTTTCACGCCGAAACAGAGAATTTAAGGGCGCTAATTTTTCACGCCGAAACAGAGAATTTGAGGGCGCTAATTTTATACGCCCAAACCGAGAAAATGAAGGCGCTAATTTTATACGATTAAACTGAGGAAACAACAACAACAGCAACAGCAACAACAGCAAAAACAACAATCTTCTAAGCGTCGTAAATTATTCGCTCGTTCCAGTATTTTTTTCATCAATCCAACTTCTAGTTAGGCAGGAATAAGTTGGTGTCATCATTCCTGCTTTTATTTCGGCAACAATTATTTTTCATCAATACAACTTCTATTCAATTAAAATTTATTGTTTATCAATGCAGCTTCAACGATGCTGGTTTTTTTCGGCTGGTAATAGGTCTGCTCAGTAATTTTCAAATATATAGTTACCAAGATGCTTATTGTGTTTTTCCTCTGGTTCCTTTGCCTCGATTCGATCACTACTATCTTACATGTGGAGCCTGTGTGCCAAACGCCAATGTACCGTACGCGAACGATATTATCACTGACACAAAGCTTCTTTTGTAGTCGCTAGGCGGCGCCACGTCACCATACTAGGCGATAATATCGAATAAATATTATCATTAAGGACACAAAAACGGGGAAACAACGGTAGTACATTGGATAATGGACAGGCGCGCAGACGAAGAGGACCCAGGATCGAACCAGGTAAAAGGAAAAAAAAATAAAAAAACAAGGACAAGGACAAGGACAAGGACAAGGACAAGGACAAGGACAAGGACAAGGACAAGGACAAGGACAAGGACAAGGACAAGGACAAGGACAAGGACAAGGACAAGGACAAGGACAAGGACAAGGACAAGGACAAGGACAAGGACAAGGACAAGGACAAGGACAAGGACAAGGACAAGGACAAGGACAAGGACAAGGACAAGGACAAGGACAAGGACAAGGACAAGGACAAGGACAAGGACAAGGACAAGGACAAGGACAAGGACAAGGACAAGGACAAGGACAAGGACAAGGACAAGGACAAGGACAAGGACAAGGACAAGGACAAGGACAAGGACAAGGACAAGGACAAGGACAAGGACAAGGACAAGGACAAGGACAAGGACAAGGACAAGGACAAGGACAAGGACAAGGACAAGGACAAGGACAAGGACAAGGACAAGGACAAGGACAAGGACAAGGACAAGGACAAGGACAAGGACAAGGACAAGGACAAGGACAAGGACAAGGACAAGGACAAGGACAAGGACAAGGACAAGGACAAGGACAAGGACAAGGACAAGGACAAGGACAAGGACAAGGACAAGGACAAGGACAAGGACAAGGACAAGGACAAGGACAAGGACAAGGACAAGGACAAGGACAAGGACAAGGACAAGGACAAGGACAAGGACAAGGACAAGGACAAGGACAAGGACAAGGACAAGGACAAGGACAAGGACAAGGACAAGGACAAGGACAAGGACAAGGACAAGGACAAGGACAAGGACAAGGACAAGGACAAGGACAAGGACAAGGACAAGGACAAGGACAAGGACAAGGACAAGGACAAGGACAAGGACAAGGACAAGGACAAGGACAAGGACAAGGACAAGGACAAGGACAAGGACAAGGACAAGGACAAGGACAAGGACAAGGACAAGGACAAGGACAAGGACAAGGACAAGGACAAGGACAAGGACAAGGACAAGGACAAGGACAAGGACAAGGACAAGGACAAGGACAAGGACAAGGACAAGGACAAGGACAAGGACAAGGACAAGGACAAGGACAAGGACAAGGACAAGGACAAGAGCAAGAGCAAGAGCAAGTTGCTCTTGCACCCGCTCTCGCCGAGGGGAGGAGCGAGAGCGAGGAGCAAGAGCAAGTTGCTCTTGCACCCGCTCTCGCCGAGGGGAGGAGCGAGAGCGAGGAGCAAGAGCAAGTTGCTCTTGCACCCGCTCTCGCCGAGGGGAGGAGCGAGAGCGAGGAGCAAGAGCAAGTTGCTCTTGCACCCGCTCTCGCCGAGGGGAGGAGCGAGAGCGAGGAGCAAGAGCAAGTTGCTCTTGCACCCGCTCTCGCCGAGGGGAGGAGCGAGAGCGAGGAGCAAGAGCAAGTTGCTCTTGCACCCGCTCTCGCCGAGGGGAGGAGCGAGAGCGAGGAGCAAGAGCAAGTTGCTCTTGCACCCGCTCTCGCCGAGGGGAGGAGCGAGAGCGAGGAGCAAGAGCAAGTTGCTCTTGCACCCGCTCTCGCCGAGGGGAGGAGCGAGAGCGAGGAGCAAGAGCAAGTTGCTCTTGCACCCGCTCTCGCCGAGGGGAGGAGCGAGAGCGAGGAGCAAGAGCAAGTTGCTCTTGCACCCGCTCTCGCCGAGGGGAGGAGCGAGAGCGAGGAGCAAGAGCAAGTTGCTCTTGCACCCGCTCTCGCCGAGGGGAGGAGCGAGAGCGAGGAGCAAGAGCAAGTTGCTCTTGCACCCGCTCTCGCCGAGGGGAGGAGCGAGAGCGAGGAGCAAGAGCAAGTTGCTCTTGCACCCGCTCTCGCCGAGGGGAGGAGCGAGAGCGAGGAGCAAGAGCAAGTTGCTCTTGCACCCGCTCTCGCCGAGGGGAGGAGCGAGAGCGAGGAGCAAGAGCAAGTTGCTCTTGCACCCGCTCTCGCCGAGGGGAGGAGCGAGAGCGAGGAGCAAGAGCAAGTTGCTCTTGCACCCGCTCTCGCCGAGGGGAGGAGCGAGAGCGAGGAGCAAGAGCAAGTTGCTCTTGCACCCGCTCTCGCCGAGGGGAGGAGCGAGAGCGAGGAGCAAGAGCAAGTTGCTCTTGCACCCGCTCTCGCCGAGGGGAGGAGCGAGAGCGAGGAGCAAGAGCAAGTTGCTCTTGCACCCGCTCTCGCCGAGGGGAGGAGCGAGAGCGAGGAGCAAGAGCAAGTTGCTCTTGCACCCGCTCTCGCCGAGGGGAGGAGCGAGAGCGAGGAGCAAGAGCAAGTTGCTCTTGCACCCGCTCTCGCCGAGGGGAGGAGCGAGAGCGAGGAGCAAGAGCAAGTTGCTCTTGCACCCGCTCTCGCCGAGGGGAGGAGCGAGAGCGAGGAGCAAGAGCAAGTTGCTCTTGCACCCGCTCTCGCCGAGGGGAGGAGCGAGAGCGAGGAGCAAGAGCAAGTTGCTCTTGCACCCGCTCTCGCCGAGGGGAGGAGCGAGAGCGAGGAGCAAGAGCAAGTTGCTCTTGCACCCGCTCTCGCCGAGGGGAGGAGCGAGAGCGAGGAGCAAGAGCAAGTTGCTCTTGCACCCGCTCTCGCCGAGGGGAGGAGCGAGAGCGAGGAGCAAGAGCAAGTTGCTCTTGCACCCGCTCTCGCCGAGGGGAGGAGCGAGAGCGAGGAGCAAGAGCAAGTTGCTCTTGCACCCGCTCTCGCCGAGGGGAGGAGCGAGAGCGAGGAGCAAGAGCAAGTTGCTCTTGCACCCGCTCTCGCCGAGGGGAGGAGCGAGAGCGAGGAGCAAGAGCAAGTTGCTCTTGCACCCGCTCTCGCCGAGGGGAGGAGCGAGAGCGAGGAGCAAGAGCAAGTTGCTCTTGCACCCGCTCTCGCCGAGGGGAGGAGCGAGAGCGAGGAGCAAGAGCAAGTTGCTCTTGCACCCGCTCTCGCCGAGGGGAGGAGCGAGAGCGAGGAGCAAGAGCAAGTTGCTCTTGCACCCGCTCTCGCCGAGGGGAGGAGCGAGAGCGAGGAGCAAGAGCAAGTTGCTCTTGCACCCGCTCTCGCCGAGGGGAGGAGCGAGAGCGAGGAGCAAGAGCAAGTTGCTCTTGCACCCGCTCTCGCCGAGGGGAGGAGCGAGAGCGAGGAGCAAGAGCAAGTTGCTCTTGCACCCGCTCTCGCCGAGGGGAGGAGCGAGAGCGAGGAGCAAGAGCAAGTTGCTCTTGCACCCGCTCTCGCCGAGGGGAGGAGCGAGAGCGAGGAGCAAGAGCAAGTTGCTCTTGCACCCGCTCTCGCCGAGGGGAGGAGCGAGAGCGAGGAGCAAGAGCAAGTTGCTCTTGCACCCGCTCTCGCCGAGGGGAGGAGCGAGAGCGAGGAGCAAGAGCAAGTTGCTCTTGCACCCGCTCTCGCCGAGGGGAGGAGCGAGAGCGAGGAGCAAGAGCAAGTTGCTCTTGCACCCGCTCTCGCCGAGGGGAGGAGCGAGAGCGAGGAGCAAGAGCAAGTTGCTCTTGCACCCGCTCTCGCCGAGGGGAGGAGCGAGAGCGAGGAGCAAGAGCAAGTTGCTCTTGCACCCGCTCTCGCCGAGGGGAGGAGCGAGAGCGAGGAGCAAGAGCAAGTTGCTCTTGCACCCGCTCTCGCCGAGGGGAGGAGCGAGAGCGAGGAGCAAGAGCAAGTTGCTCTTGCACCCGCTCTCGCCGAGGGGAGGAGCGAGAGCGAGGAGCAAGAGCAAGTTGCTCTTGCACCCGCTCTCGCCGAGGGGAGGAGCGAGAGCGAGGAGCAAGAGCAAGTTGCTCTTGCACCCGCTCTCGCCGAGGGGAGGAGCGAGAGCGAGGAGCAAGAGCAAGTTGCTCTTGCACCCGCTCTCGCCGAGGGGAGGAGCGAGAGCGAGGAGCAAGAGCAAGTTGCTCTTGCACCCGCTCTCGCCGAGGGGAGGAGCGAGAGCGAGGAGCAAGAGCAAGTTGCTCTTGCACCCGCTCTCGCCGAGGGGAGGAGCGAGAGCGAGGAGCAAGAGCAAGTTGCTCTTGCACCCGCTCTCGCCGAGGGGAGGAGCGAGAGCGAGGAGCAAGAGCAAGTTGCTCTTGCACCCGCTCTCGCCGAGGGGAGGAGCGAGAGCGAGGAGCAAGAGCAAGTTGCTCTTGCACCCGCTCTCGCCGAGGGGAGGAGCGAGAGCGAGGAGCAAGAGCAAGTTGCTCTTGCACCCGCTCTCGCCGAGGGGAGGAGCGAGAGCGAGGAGCAAGAGCAAGTTGCTCTTGCACCCGCTCTCGCCGAGGGGAGGAGCGAGAGCGAGGAGCAAGAGCAAGTTGCTCTTGCACCCGCTCTCGCCGAGGGGAGGAGCGAGAGCGAGGAGCAAGAGCAAGTTGCTCTTGCACCCGCTCTCGCCGAGGGGAGGAGCGAGAGCGAGGAGCAAGAGCAAGTTGCTCTTGCACCCGCTCTCGCCGAGGGGAGGAGCGAGAGCGAGGAGCAAGAGCAAGTTGCTCTTGCACCCGCTCTCGCCGAGGGGAGGAGCGAGGAGCAAGAGCAAGTTGCTCTTGCACCCGCTCTCGCCGAGGGGAGGAGCGAGAGCGAGGAGCAAGAGCAAGTTGCTCTTGCACCCGCTCTCGCCGAGGGGAGGAGCGAGAGCGAGGAGCAAGAGCAACGTTAAAAATTAAAACAAAAGTAAAATTGTAAAAAGTAAAAATGCAAAAATTTAAATAATCAAAAATGAAATTGAAAGATTATATGAAAGGAAGGCGGTGAATGAAATTAAGCGAGGAGCAAGAGCAAGTTTTACACGCAGAATCCTAGAAAATGAGGGCGCTAATTTTTCACGCCGAAACAGAGAATTTAAGGGCGCTAATTTTTCACGCCGAAACAGAGAATTTGAGGGCGCTAATTTTATACGCCCAAACCGAGAAAATGAAGGCGCTAATTTTATACGATTAAACTGAGGAAACAACAACAACAGCAACAGCAACAACAGCAAAAACAACAATCTTCTAAGCGTCGTAAATTATTCGCTCGTTCCAGTATTTTTTTCATCAATCCAACTTCTAGTTAGGCAGGAATAAGTTGGTGTCATCATTCCTGCTTTTATTTCGGCAACAATTATTTTTCATCAATACAACTTCTATTCAATTAAAATTTATTGTTTATCAATGCAGCTTCAACGATGCTGGTTTTTTTTCGGCTGGTAATAGGTCTGCTCAGTAATTTTCAAATATATAGTTACCAAGATGCTTATTGTGTTTTTCCTCTGGTTCCTTTGCCTCGATTCGATCACTACTATCTTACATGTGGAGCCTGTGTGCCAAACGCCAATGTACCGTACGCGAACGATATTATCACTGACACAAAGCTTCTTTTGTAGTCGCTAGGCGGCGCCACGTCACCATACTAGGCGATAATATCGAATAAATATTATCATTAAGGACACAAAAACGGGGAAACAACGGTAGTACATTGGATAATGGACAGGCGCGCAGACGAAGAGGACCCAGGATCGAACCAGGTAAAAGGAAAAAAAATTAAAAAAACAAGGACAAGGACAAGGACAAGGACAAGGACAAGGACAAGGACAAGGACAAGGACAAGGACAAGGACAAGGACAAGGACAAGGACAAGGACAAGGACAAGGACAAGGACAAGGACAAGGACAAGGACAAGGACAAGGACAAGGACAAGGACAAGGACAAGGACAAGGACAAGGACAAGGACAAGGACAAGGACAAGGACAAGGACAAGGACAAGGACAAGGACAAGGACAAGGACAAGGACAAGGACAAGGACAAGGACAAGGACAAGGACAAGGACAAGGACAAGGACAAGGACAAGGACAAGGACAAGGACAAGGACAAGGACAAGGACAAGGACAAGGACAAGGACAAGGACAAGGACAAGGACAAGGACAAGGACAAGGACAAGGACAAGGACAAGGACAAGGACAAGGACAAGGACAAGGACAAGGACAAGGACAAGGACAAGGACAAGGACAAGGACAAGGACAAGGACAAGGACAAGGACAAGGACAAGGACAAGGACAAGGACAAGGACAAGGACAAGGACAAGGACAAGGACAAGGACAAGGACAAGGACAAGGACAAGGACAAGGACAAGGACAAGGACAAGGACAAGGACAAGGACAAGGACAAGGACAAGGACAAGGACAAGGACAAGGACAAGGACAAGGACAAGGACAAGGACAAGGACAAGGACAAGGACAAGGACAAGGACAAGGACAAGGACAAGGACAAGGACAAGGACAAGGACAAGGACAAGGACAAGGACAAGGACAAGGACAAGGACAAGGACAAGGACAAGGACAAGGACAAGGACAAGGACAAGGACAAGGACAAGGACAAGGACAAGGACAAGGACAAGGACAAGGACAAGGACAAGGACAAGGACAAGGACAAGGACAAGGACAAGGACAAGGACAAGGACAAGGACAAGGACAAGGACAAGGACAAGGACAAGGACAAGGACAAGGACAAGGACAAGGACAAGGACAAGGACAAGGACAAGGACAAGGACAAGGACAAGGACAAGGACAAGGACAAGGACAAGGACAAGGACAAGGACAAGGACAAGGACAAGGACAAGGACAAGGACAAGGACAAGGACAAGGACAAGGACAAGGACAAGGACAAGGACAAGGACAAGGACAAGGACAAGGACAAGGACAAGGACAAGGCGCTCTCGCCGAGGGGAGGAGCGAGAGCGAGGAGCAAGAGCAAGTTGCTCTTGCACCCGCTCTCGCCGAGGGGAGGAGCGAGAGCGAGGAGCAAGAGCAAGTTGCTCTTGCACCCGCTCTCGCCGAGGGGAGGAGCGAGAGCGAGGAGCAAGAGCAAGTTGCTCTTGCACCCGCTCTCGCCGAGGGGAGGAGCGAGAGCGAGGAGCAAGAGCAAGTTGCTCTTGCACCCGCTCTCGCCGAGGGGAGGAGCGAGAGCGAGGAGCAAGAGCAAGTTGCTCTTGCACCCGCTCTCGCCGAGGGGAGGAGCGAGAGCGAGGAGCAAGAGCAAGTTGCTCTTGCACCCGCTCTCGCCGAGGGGAGGAGCGAGAGCGAGGAGCAAGAGCAAGTTGCTCTTGCACCCGCTCTCGCCGAGGGGAGGAGCGAGAGCGAGGAGCAAGAGCAAGTTGCTCTTGCACCCGCTCTCGCCGAGGGGAGGAGCGAGAGCGAGGAGCAAGAGCAAGTTGCTCTTGCACCCGCTCTCGCCGAGGGGAGGAGCGAGAGCGAGGAGCAAGAGCAACGTTAAAAATTAAAACAAAAGTAAAATTGTAAAAAGTAAAAATGCAAAAATTTAAATAATCAAAAATGAAATTGAAAGATTATATAAAAGGAAGGCGGTGAATGAAATTAAGCGAGGAGCAAGAGCAAGTTTTACACGCAGAATCCTAGAAAATGAGGGCGCTAATTTTTCACGCCGAAACAGAGAATTTAAGGGCGCTAATTTTTCACGCCGAAACAGAGAATTTGAGGGCGCTAATTTTATACGCCCAAA
Organism: Lumbricus rubellus; assembly: GCA_945859605.1. Classification (NCBI taxonomy): domain Eukaryota; kingdom Metazoa; phylum Annelida; class Clitellata; order Crassiclitellata; family Lumbricidae; genus Lumbricus; species Lumbricus rubellus. Next base: position 75,926 of record CAMAOG010000185.1, on the reverse strand, counting down.
CCGAGAAAATGAAGGCGCTAATTTTATACGATTAAACTGAGGAAACAACAACAACAGCAACAGCAACAACAGCAAAAACAACAATCTTCTAAGCGTCGTAAATTATTCGCTCGTTCCAGTATTTTTTTCATCAATCCAACTTCTAGTTAGGCAGGAATAAGTTGGTGTCATCATTCCTGCTTTTATTTCGGCAACAATTATTTTTCATCAATACAACTTCTATTCAATTAAAATTTATTGTTTATCAATGCAGCTTCAACGATGCTGGTTTTTTTCGGCTGGTAATAGGTCTGCTCAGTAATTTTCAAATATATAGTTACCAAGATGCTTATTGTGTTTTTCCTCTGGTTCCTTTGCCTCGATTCGATCACTACTATCTTACATGTGGAGCCTGTGTGCCAAACGCCAATGTACCGTACGCGAACGATATTATCACTGACACAAAGCTTCTTTTGTAGTCGCTAGGCGGCGCCACGTCACCATACTAGGCGATAATATCGAATAAATATTATCATTAAGGACACAAAAACGGGGAAACAACGGTAGTACATTGGATAATGGACAGGCGCGCAGACGAAGAGGACCCAGGATCGAACCAGGTACAAGGACAAGGACAAGGACAAGGACAAGGACAAGGACAAGGACAAGGACAAGGACAAGGACAAGGACAAGGACAAGGACAAGGACAAGGACAAGGACAAGGACAAGGACAAGGACAAGGACAAGGACAAGGACAAGGACAAGGACAAGGACAAGGACAAGGACAAGGACAAGGACAAGGACAAGGACAAGGACAAGGACAAGGACAAGGACAAGGACAAGGACAAGGACAAGGACAAGGACAAGGACAAGGACAAGGACAAGGACAAGGACAAGGACAAGGACAAGGACAAGGACAAGGACAAGGACAAGGACAAGGACAAGGACAAGGACAAGGACAAGGACAAGGACAAGGACAAGGACAAGGACAAGGACAAGGACAAGGACAAGGACAAGGACAAGGACAAGGACAAGGACAAGGACAAGGACAAGGACAAGGACAAGGACAAGGACAAGGACAAGGACAAGGACAAGGACAAGGACAAGGACAAGGACAAGGACAAGGACAAGGACAAGGACAAGGACAAGGACAAGGACAAGGACAAGGACAAGGACAAGGACAAGGACAAGGACAAGGACAAGGACAAGGACAAGGACAAGGACAAGGACAAGGACAAGGACAAGGACAAGGACAAGGACAAGGACAAGGACAAGGACAAGGACAAGGACAAGGACAAGGACAAGGACAAGGACAAGGACAAGGACAAGGACAAGGACAAGGACAAGGACAAGGACAAGGACAAGGACAAGGACAAGGACAAGGACAAGGACAAGGACAAGGACAAGGACAAGGACAAGGACAAGGACAAGGACAAGGACAAGGACAAGGACAAGGACAAGGACAAGGACAAGGACAAGGACAAGGACAAGGACAAGGACAAGGACAAGGACAAGGACAAGGACAAGGACAAGGACAAGGACAAGGACAAGGACAAGGACAAGGACAAGGACAAGGACAAGGACAAGGACAAGGACAAGGACAAGGACAAGGACAAGGACAAGGACAAGGACAAGGACAAGGACAAGGACAAGGACAAGGACAAGGACAAGGACAAGGACAAGGACAAGGACAAGGACAAGGACAAGGACAAGGACAAGGACAAGGACAAGGACAAGGACAAGGACAAGGACAAGGACAAGGACAAGGACAAGGACAAGGACAAGGACAAGGACAAGGACAAGGACAAGGACAAGGACAAGGACAAGGACAAGGACAAGGACAAGGACAAGGACAAGGACAAGGACAAGGACAAGGACAAGGACAAGGACAAGGACAAGGACAAGGACAAGGACAAGGACAAGGACAAGGACAAGGACAAGGACAAGGACAAGGACAAGGACAAGGACAAGGACAAGGACAAGGACAAGGACAAGGACAAGGACAAGGACAAGGACAAGGACAAGGACAAGGACAAGGACAAGGCGCTCTCGCCGAGGGGAGGAGCGAGAGCGAGGAGCAAGAGCAAGTTGCTCTTGCACCCGCTCTCGCCGAGGGGAGGAGCGAGAGCGAGGAGCAAGAGCAAGTTGCTCTTGCACCCGCTCTCGCCGAGGGGAGGAGCGAGAGCGAGGAGCAAGAGCAAGTTGCTCTTGCACCCGCTCTCGCCGAGGGGAGGAGCGAGAGCGAGGAGCAAGAGCAAGTTGCTCTTGCACCCGCTCTCGCCGAGGGGAGGAGCGAGAGCGAGGAGCAAGAGCAAGTTGCTCTTGCACCCGCTCTCGCCGAGGGGAGGAGCGAGAGCGAGGAGCAAGAGCAAGTTGCTCTTGCACCCGCTCTCGCCGAGGGGAGGAGCGAGAGCGAGGAGCAAGAGCAAGTTGCTCTTGCACCCGCTCTCGCCGAGGGGAGGAGCGAGAGCGAGGAGCAAGAGCAACGTTAAAAATTAAAACAAAAGTAAAATTGTAAAAAGTAAAAATGCAAAAATTTAAATAATCAAAAATGAAATTGAAAGATTATATGAAAGGAAGGCGGTGAATGAAATTAAGCGAGGAGCAAGAGCAAGTTTTACACGCAGAATCCTAGAAAATGAGGGCGCTAATTTTTCACGCCGAAACAGAGAATTTAAGGGCGCTAATTTTTCACGCCGAAACAGAGAATTTGAGGGCGCTAATTTTATACGCCCAAACCGAGAAAATGAAGGCGCTAATTTTATACGATTAAACTGAGGAAACAACAACAACAGCAACAGCAACAACAGCAAAAACAACAATCTTCTAAGCGTCGTAAATTATTCGCTCGTTCCAGTATTTTTTTCATCAATCCAACTTCTAGTTAGGCAGGAATAAGTTGGTGTCATCATTCCTGCTTTTATTTCGGCAACAATTATTTTTCATCAATACAACTTCTATTCAATTAAAATTTATTGTTTATCAATGCAGCTTCAACGATGCTGGTTTTTTTCGGCTGGTAATAGGTCTGCTCAGTAATTTTCAAATATATAGTTACCAAGATGCTTATTGTGTTTTTCCTCTGGTTCCTTTGCCTCGATTCGATCACTACTATCTTACATGTGGAGCCTGTGTGCCAAACGCCAATGTACCGTACGCGAACGATATTATCACTGACACAAAGCTTCTTTTGTAGTCGCTAGGCGGCGCCACGTCACCATACTAGGCGATAATATCGAATAAATATTATCATTAAGGACACAAAAACGGGGAAACAACGGTAGTACATTGGATAATGGACAGGCGCGCAGACGAAGAGGACCCAGGATCGAACCAGGTAAAAGGAAAAAAAAATAAAAAAACAAGGACAAGGACAAGGACAAGGACAAGGACAAGGACAAGGACAAGGACAAGGACAAGGACAAGGACAAGGACAAGGACAAGGACAAGGACAAGGACAAGGACAAGGACAAGGACAAGGACAAGGACAAGGACAAGGACAAGGACAAGGACAAGGACAAGGACAAGGACAAGGACAAGGACAAGGACAAGGACAAGGACAAGGACAAGGACAAGGACAAGGACAAGGACAAGGACAAGGACAAGGACAAGGACAAGGACAAGGACAAGGACAAGGACAAGGACAAGGACAAGGACAAGGACAAGGACAAGGACAAGGACAAGGACAAGGACAAGGACAAGGACAAGGACAAGGACAAGGACAAGGACAAGGACAAGGACAAGGACAAGGACAAGGACAAGGACAAGGACAAGGACAAGGACAAGGACAAGGACAAGGACAAGGACAAGGACAAGGACAAGGACAAGGACAAGGACAAGGACAAGGACAAGGCGCTCTCGCCGAGGGGAGGAGCGAGAGCGAGGAGCAAGAGCAAGTTGCTCTTGCACCCGCTCTCGCCGAGGGGAGGAGCGAGAGCGAGGAGCAAGAGCAAGTTGCTCTTGCACCCGCTCTCGCCGAGGGGAGGAGCGAGAGCGAGGAGCAAGAGCAAGTTGCTCTTGCACCCGCTCTCGCCGAGGGGAGGAGCGAGAGCGAGGAGCAAGAGCAAGTTGCTCTTGCACCCGCTCTCGCCGAGGGGAGGAGCGAGAGCGAGGAGCAAGAGCAAGTTGCTCTTGCACCCGCTCTCGCCGAGGGGAGGAGCGAGAGCGAGGAGCAAGAGCAAGTTGCTCTTGCACCCGCTCTCGCCGAGGGGAGGAGCGAGAGCGAGGAGCAAGAGCAAGTTGCTCTTGCACCCGCTCTCGCCGAGGGGAGGAGCGAGAGCGAGGAGCAAGAGCAAGTTGCTCTTGCACCCGCTCTCGCCGAGGGGAGGAGCGAGAGCGAGGAGCAAGAGCAAGTTGCTCTTGCACCCGCTCTCGCCGAGGGGAGGAGCGAGAGCGAGGAGCAAGAGCAAGTTGCTCTTGCACCCGCTCTCGCCGAGGGGAGGAGCGAGAGCGAGGAGCAAGAGCAACGTTAAAAATTAAAACAAAAGTAAAATTGTAAAAAGTAAAAATGCAAAAATTTAAATAATCAAAAATGAAATTGAAAGATTATATGAAAGGAAGGCGGTGAATGAAATTAAGCGAGGAGCAAGAGCAAGTTTTACACGCAGAATCCTAGAAAATGAGGGCGCTAATTTTTCACGCCGAAACAGAGAATTTAAGGGCGCTAATTTTTCACGCCGAAACAGAGAATTTGAGGGCGCTAATTTTATACGCCCAAACCGAGAAAATGAAGGCGCTAATTTTATACGATTAAACTGAGGAAACAACAACAACAGCAACAGCAACAACAGCAAAAACAACAATCTTCTAAGCGTCGTAAATTATTCGCTCGTTCCAGTATTTTTTTCATCAATCCAACTTCTAGTTAGGCAGGAATAAGTTGGTGTCATCATTCCTGCTTTTATTTCGGCAACAATTATTTTTCATCAATACAACTTCTATTCAATTAAAATTTATTGTTTATCAATGCAGCTTCAACGATGCTGGTTTTTTTCGGCTGGTAATAGGTCTGCTCAGTAATTTTCAAATATATAGTTACCAAGATGCTTATTGTGTTTTTCCTCTGGTTCCTTTGCCTCGATTCGATCACTACTATCTTACATGTGGAGCCTGTGTGCCAAACGCCAATGTACCGTACGCGAACGATATTATCACTGACACAAAGCTTCTTTTGTAGTCGCTAGGCGGCGCCACGTCACCATACTAGGCGATAATATCGAATAAATATTATCATTAAGGACACAAAAACGGGGAAACAACGGTAGTACATTGGATAATGGACAGGCGCGCAGACGAAGAGGACCCAGGATCGAACCAGGTAAAAGGAAAAAAAAAATAAAAAAACAAGGACAAGGACAAGGACAAGGACAAGGACAAGGACAAGGACAAGGACAAGGACAAGGACAAGGACAAGGACAAGGACAAGGACAAGGACAAGGACAAGGACAAGGACAAGGACAAGGACAAGGACAAGGACAAGGACAAGGACAAGGACAAGGACAAGGACAAGGACAAGGACAAGGACAAGGACAAGGACAAGGACAAGGACAAGGACAAGGACAAGGACAAGGACAAGGACAAGGACAAGGACAAGGACAAGGACAAGGACAAGGACAAGGACAAGGACAAGGACAAGGACAAGGACAAGGACAAGGACAAGGACAAGGACAAGGACAAGGACAAGGACAAGGACAAGGACAAGGACAAGGACAAGGACAAGGACAAGGACAAGGACAAGGACAAGGACAAGGACAAGGACAAGGACAAGGACAAGGACAAGGACAAGGACAAGGACAAGGACAAGGACAAGGACAAGGACAAGGACAAGGACAAGGACAAGGACAAGGACAAGGACAAGGACAAGGACAAGGACAAGGACAAGGACAAGGACAAGGACAAGGACAAGGACAAGGACAAGGACAAGGACAAGGACAAGGACAAGGACAAGGACAAGGACAAGGACAAGGACAAGGACAAGGACAAGGACAAGGACAAGGACAAGGACAAGGACAAGGACAAGGACAAGGACAAGGACAAGGACAAGGACAAGGACAAGGACAAGGACAAGGACAAGGACAAGGACAAGGACAAGGACAAGGACAAGGACAAGGACAAGGACAAGGACAAGGACAAGGACAAGGACAAGGACAAGGACAAGGACAAGGACAAGGACAAGGACAAGGACAAGGACAAGGACAAGGACAAGGACAAGGACAAGGACAAGGACAAGGACAAGGACAAGGACAAGGACAAGGACAAGGACAAGGACAAGGACAAGGACAAGGACAAGGACAAGGACAAGGACAAGGACAAGGACAAGGACAAGGACAAGGACAAGGACAAGGACAAGGACAAGGACAAGGACAAGGACAAGGACAAGGACAAGGACAAGGACAAGGACAAGGACAAGGACAAGGACAAGGACAAGGACAAGGACAAGGACAAGGACAAGGACAAGGACAAGGACAAGGACAAGGACAAGGACAAGGACAAGGACAAGGACAAGGACAAGGACAAGGACAAGGACAAGGACAAGGACAAGGACAAGGACAAGGACAAGGACAAGGACAAGGACAAGGACAAGGACAAGGACAAGGACAAGGACAAGGACAAGGACAAGGACAAGGACAAGGACAAGGACAAGGACAAGGACAAGGACAAGGACAAGGACAAGGACAAGGACAAGGACAAGGACAAGGACAAGGACAAGGACAAGGACAAGGACAAGGACAAGGACAAGGACAAGGACAAGGACAAGGACAAGGACAAGGACAAGGACAAGGACAAGGACAAGGACAAGGACAAGGACAAGGACAAGGACAAGGACAAGGACAAGGACAAGGACAAGGACAAGGACAAGGACAAGGACAAGGACAAGGACAAGGACAAGGACAAGGACAAGGACAAGGACAAGGACAAGGACAAGGACAAGGACAAGGACAAGGACAAGGACAAGGACAAGGACAAGGACAAGGACAAGGACAAGGACAAGGACAAGGACAAGGACAAGGACAAGGACAAGGACAAGGACAAGGACAAGGACAAGGACAAGGACAAGGACAAGGACAAGGACAAGGACAAGGACAAGGACAAGGACAAGGACAAGGACAAGGACAAGGACAAGGACAAGGACAAGGACAAGGACAAGGACAAGGACAAGGACAAGGACAAGGACAAGGACAAGGACAAGGACAAGGACAAGGACAAGGACAAGGACAAGGACAAGGACAAGGACAAGGACAAGGACAAGGACAAGGACAAGGACAAGGACAAGGACAAGGACAAGGACAAGGACAAGGACAAGGACAAGGACAAGGACAAGGACAAGGACAAGGACAAGGACAAGGACAAGGACAAGGACAAGGACAAGGACAAGGACAAGGACAAGGACAAGGACAAGGACAAGGACAAGGACAAGGACAAGGACAAGGACAAGGACAAGGACAAGGAGCAAGAGCAAGTTGCTCTTGCACCCGCTCTCGCCGAGGGGAGGAGCGAGAGCGAGGAGCAAGAGCAAGTTGCTCTTGCACCCGCTCTCGCCGAGGGGAGGAGCGAGAGCGAGGAGCAAGAGCAAGTTGCTCTTGCACCCGCTCTCGCCGAGGGGAGGAGCGAGAGCGAGGAGCAAGAGCAAGTTGCTCTTGCACCCGCTCTCGCCGAGGGGAGGAGCGAGAGCGAGGAGCAAGAGCAAGTTGCTCTTGCACCCGCTCTCGCCGAGGGGAGGAGCGAGAGCGAGGAGCAAGAGCAAGTTGCTCTTGCACCCGCTCTCGCCGAGGGGAGGAGCGAGAGCGAGGAGCAAGAGCAAGTTGCTCTTGCACCCGCTCTCGCCGAGGGGAGGAGCGAGAGCGAGGAGCAAGAGCAAGTTGCTCTTGCACCCGCTCTCGCCGAGGGGAGGAGCGAGAGCGAGGAGCAAGAGCAAGTTGCTCTTGCACCCGCTCTCGCCGAGGGGAGGAGCGAGAGCGAGGAGCAAGAGCAAGTTGCTCTTGCACCCGCTCTCGCCGAGGGGAGGAGCGAGAGCGAGGAGCAAGAGCAAGTTGCTCTTGCACCCGCTCTCGCCGAGGGGAGGAGCGAGAGCGAGGAGCAAGAGCAAGTTGCTCTTGCACCCGCTCTCGCCGAGGGGAGGAGCGAGAGCGAGGAGCAAGAGCAAGTTGCTCTTGCACCCGCTCTCGCCGAGGGGAGGAGCGAGAGCGAGGAGCAAGAGCAACGTTAAAAATTAAAACAAAAGTAAAATTGTAAAAAGTAAAAATGCAAAAATTTAAATAATCAAAAATGAAATTGAAAGATTATATGAAAGGAAGGCGGTGAATGAAATTAAGCGAGGAGCAAGAGCAAGTTTTACACGCAGAATCCTAGAAAATGAGGGCGCTAATTTTTCACGCCGAAACAGAGAATTTAAGGGCGCTAATTTTTCACGCCGAAACAGAGAATTTGAGGGCGCTAATTTTATACGCCCAAACCGAGAAAATGAAGGCGCTAATTTTATACGATTAAACTGAGGAAACAACAACAACAGCAACAGCAACAACAGCAAAAACAACAATCTTCTAAGCGTCGTAAATTATTCGCTCGTTCCAGTATTTTTTTCATCAATCCAACTTCTAGTTAGGCAGGAATAAGTTGGTGTCATCACTCCTGCTTTTATTTCGGCAACAATTATTTTTCATCAATACAACTTCTATTCAATTAAAATTTATTGTTTATCAATGCAGCTTCAACGATGCTGGTTTTTTTCGGCTGGTAATAGGTCTGCTCAGTAATTTTCAAATATATAGTTACCAAGATGCTTATTGTGTTTTTCCTCTGGTTCCTTTGCCTCGATTCGATCACTACTATCTTACATGTGGAGCCTGTGTGCCAAACGCCAATGTACCGTACGCGAACGATATTATCACTGACACAAAGCTTCTTTTGTAGTCGCTAGGCGGCGCCACGTCACCATACTAGGCGATAATATCGAATAAATATTATCATTAAGGACACAAAAACGGGGAAACAACGGTAGTACATTGGATAATGGACAGGCGCGCAGACGAAGAGGACCCAGGATCGAACCAGGTAAAAGGAAAAAAAAATAAAAAAACAAGGACAAGGACAAGGACAAGGACAAGGACAAGGACAAGGACAAGGACAAGGACAAGGACAAGGACAAGGACAAGGACAAGGACAAGGACAAGGACAAGGACAAGGACAAGGACAAGGACAAGGACAAGGACAAGGACAAGGACAAGGACAAGGACAAGGACAAGGACAAGGACAAGGACAAGGACAAGGACAAGGACAAGGACAAGGACAAGGACAAGGACAAGGACAAGGACAAGGACAAGGACAAGGACAAGGACAAGGACAAGGACAAGGACAAGGACAAGGACAAGGACAAGGACAAGGACAAGGACAAGGACAAGGACAAGGACAAGGACAAGGACAAGGACAAGGACAAGGACAAGGACAAGGACAAGGACAAGGACAAGGACAAGGACAAGGACAAGGACAAGGACAAGGACAAGGACAAGGACAAGGACAAGGACAAGGACAAGGACAAGGACAAGGACAAGGACAAGGACAAGGACAAGGACAAGGACAAGGACAAGGACAAGGACAAGGACAAGGACAAGGACAAGGACAAGGACAAGGACAAGGACAAGGACAAGGACAAGGACAAGGACAAGGACAAGGACAAGGACAAGGACAAGGACAAGGACAAGGACAAGGACAAGGACAAGGACAAGGACAAGGACAAGGACAAGGACAAGGACAAGGACAAGGACAAGGACAAGGACAAGGACAAGGACAAGGACAAGGACAAGGACAAGGACAAGGACAAGGACAAGGACAAGGACAAGGACAAGGACAAGGACAAGGACAAGGACAAGGACAAGGACAAGGACAAGGACAAGGACAAGGACAAGGACAAGGACAAGGACAAGGACAAGGACAAGGACAAGGACAAGGACAAGGACAAGGACAAGGACAAGGACAAGGACAAGGACAAGGACAAGGACAAGGACAAGGACAAGGACAAGGACAAGGACAAGGACAAGGACAAGGACAAGGACAAGGACAAGGACAAGGACAAGGACAAGGACAAGGACAAGGACAAGGACAAGGACAAGGACAAGGACAAGGACAAGGACAAGGACAAGGACAAGGACAAGGACACGGACAAGGACAAGGACAAGGACAAGGACAAGGACAAGGACAAGGACAAGGACAAGGACAAGGACAAGGACAAGGACAAGGACAAGGACAAGGACAAGGACAAGGACAAGGACAAGGACAAGGACAAGGACAAGGACAAGGACAAGGACAAGGACAAGGACAAGGACAAGGACAAGGACAAGGACAAGGACAAGGACAAGGACAAGGACAAGGACAAGGACAAGGACAAGGACAAGGACAAGGACAAGGACAAGGACAAGGACAAGGACAAGGACAAGGACAAGGACAAGGACAAGGACAAGGACAAGGACAAGGACAAGGACAAGGACAAGGACAAGGACAAGGACAAGGACAAGGACAAGGACAAGGACAAGGACAAGGACAAGGACAAGGACAAGGACAAGGACAAGGACAAGGACAAGGACAAGGACAAGGACAAGGACAAGGACAAGGACAAGGACAAGGACAAGGACAAGGACAAGGACAAGGACAAGGACAAGGACAAGGACAAGGACAAGGACAAGGACAAGGACAAGGACAAGGACAAGGACAAGGACAAGGACAAGGACAAGGACAAGGACAAGGACAAGGACAAGGACAAGGACAAGGACAAGGCGCTCTCGCCGAGGGGAGGAGCGAGAGCGAGGAGCAAGAGCAAGTTGCTCTTGCACCCGCTCTCGCCGAGGGGAGGAGCGAGAGCGAGGAGCAAGAGCAAGTTGCTCTTGCACCCGCTCTCGCCGAGGGGAGGAGCGAGAGCGAGGAGCAAGAGCAAGTTGCTCTTGCACCCGCTCTCGCCGAGGGGAGGAGCGAGAGCGAGGAGCAAGAGCAAGTTGCTCTTGCACCCGCTCTCGCCGAGGGGAGGAGCGAGAGCGAGGAGCAAGAGCAAGTTGCTCTTGCACCCGCTCTCGCCGAGGGGAGGAGCGAGAGCGAGGAGCAAGAGCAAGTTGCTCTTGCACCCGCTCTCGCCGAGGGGAGGAGCGAGAGCGAGGAGCAAGAGCAAGTTGCTCTTGCACCCGCTCTCGCCGAGGGGAGGAGCGAGAGCGAGGAGCAAGAGCAAGTTGCTCTTGCACCCGCTCTCGCCGAGGGGAGGAGCGAGAGCGAGGAGCAAGAGCAAGTTGCTCTTGCACCCGCTCTCGCCGAGGGGAGGAGCGAGAGCGAGGAGCAAGAGCAAGTTGCTCTTGCACCCGCTCTCGCCGAGGGGAGGAGCGAGAGCGAGGAGCAAGAGCAAGTTGCTCTTGCACCCGCTCTCGCCGAGGGGAGGAGCGAGAGCGAGGAGCAAGAGCAACGTTAAAAATTAAAACAAAAGTAAAATTGTAAAAAGTAAAAATGCAAAAATTTAAATAATCAAAAATGAAATTGAAAGATTATATGAAAGGAAGGCGGTGAATGAAATTAAGCGAGGAGCAAGAGCAAGTTTTACACGCAGAATCCTAGAAAATGAGGGCGCTAATTTTTCACGCCGAAACAGAGAATTTAAGGGCGCTAATTTTTCACGCCGAAACAGAGAATTTGAGGGCGCTAATTTTATACGCCCAAACCGAGAAAATGAAGGCGCTAATTTTATACGATTAAACTGAGGAAACAACAACAACAGCAACAGCAACAACAGCAAAAACAACAATCTTCTAAGCGTCGTAAATTATTCGCTCGTTCCAGTATTTTTTTCATCAATCCAACTTCTAGTTAGGCAGGAATAAGTTGGTGTCATCATTCCTGCTTTTATTTCGGCAACAATTATTTTTCATCAATACAACTTCTATTCAATTAAAATTTATTGTTTATCAATGCAGCTTCAACGATGCTGGTTTTTTTCGGCTGGTAATAGGTCTGCTCAGTAATTTTCAAATATATAGTTACCAAGATGCTTATTGTGTTTTTCCTCTGGTTCCTTTGCCTCGATTCGATCACTACTATCTTACATGTGGAGCCTGTGTGCCAAACGCCAATGTACCGTACGCGAACGATATTATCACTGACACAAAGCTTCTTTTGTAGTCGCTAGGCGGCGCCACGTCACCATACTAGGCGATAATATCGAATAAATATTATCATTAAGGACACAAAAACGGGGAAACAACGGTAGTACATTGGATAATGGACAGGCGCGCAGACGAAGAGGACCCAGGATCGAACCAGGTAAAAGGAAAAAAAAATAAAAAAACAAGGACAAGGACAAGGACAAGGACAAGGACAAGGACAAGGACAAGGACAAGGACAAGGACAAGGACAAGGACAAGGACAAGGACAAGGACAAGGACAAGGACAAGGACAAGGACAAGGACAAGGACAAGGACAAGGACAAGGACAAGGACAAGGACAAGGACAAGGACAAGGACAAGGACAAGGACAAGGACAAGGACAAGGACAAGGACAAGGACAAGGACAAGGACAAGGACAAGGACAAGGACAAGGACAAGGACAAGGACAAGGACAAGGACAAGGACAAGGACAAGGACAAGGACAAGGACAAGGACAAGGACAAGGACAAGGACAAGGACAAGGACAAGGACAAGGACAAGGACAAGGACAAGGACAAGGACAAGGACAAGGACAAGGACAAGGACAAGGACAAGGACAAGGACAAGGACAAGGACAAGGACAAGGACAAGGACAAGGACAAGGACAAGGACAAGGACAAGGACAAGGACAAGGACAAGGACAAGGACAAGGACAAGGACAAGGACAAGGACAAGGACAAGGACAAGGACAAGGACAAGGACAAGGACAAGGACAAGGACAAGGACAAGGACAAGGACAAGGACAAGGACAAGGACAAGGACAAGGACAAGGACAAGGACAAGGACAAGGACAAGGACAAGGACAAGGACAAGGACAAGGACAAGGACAAGGACAAGGACAAGGACAAGGACAAGGACAAGGACAAGGACAAGGACAAGGACAAGGACAAGGACAAGGACAAGGACAAGGACAAGGACAAGGACAAGGACAAGGACAAGGACAAGGACAAGGACAAGGACAAGGACAAGGACAAGGACAAGGACAAGGACAAGGACAAGGACAAGGACAAGGACAAGGACAAGGACAAGGACAAGGACAAGGACAAGGACAAGGACAAGGACAAGGACAAGGACAAGGACAAGGACAAGGACAAGGACAAGGACAAGGACAAGGACAAGGACAAGGACAAGGACAAGGACAAGGACAAGGACAAGGACAAGGACAAGGACAAGGACAAGGACAAGGACAAGGACAAGGACAAGGACAAGGACAAGGACAAGGACAAGGACAAGGACAAGGACAAGGACAAGGACAAGGCGCTCTCGCCGAGGGGAGGAGCGAGAGCGAGGAGCAAGAGCAAGTTGCTCTTGCACCCGCTCTCGCCGAGGGGAGGAGCGAGAGCGAGGAGCAAGAGCAAGTTGCTCTTGCACCCGCTCTCGCCGAGGGGAGGAGCGAGAGCGAGGAGCAAGAGCAAGTTGCTCTTGCACCCGCTCTCGCCGAGGGGAGGAGCGAGAGCGAGGAGCAAGAGCAAGTTGCTCTTGCACCCGCTCTCGCCGAGGGGAGGAGCGAGAGCGAGGAGCAAGAGCAAGTTGCTCTTGCACCCGCTCTCGCCGAGGGGAGGAGCGAGAGCGAGGAGCAAGAGCAAGTTGCTCTTGCACCCGCTCTCGCCGAGGGGAGGAGCGAGAGCGAGGAGCAAGAGCAAGTTGCTCTTGCACCCGCTCTCGCCGAGGGGAGGAGCGAGAGCGAGGAGCAAGAGCAAGTTGCTCTTGCACCCGCTCTCGCCGAGGGGAGGAGCGAGAGCGAGGAGCAAGAGCAAGTTGCTCTTGCACCCGCTCTCGCCGAGGGGAGGAGCGAGAGCGAGGAGCAAGAGCAAGTTGCTCTTGCACCCGCTCTCGCCGAGGGGAGGAGCGAGAGCGAGGAGCAAGAGCAAGTTGCTCTTGCACCCGCTCTCGCCGAGGGGAGGAGCGAGAGCGAGGAGCAAGAGCAAGTTGCTCTTGCACCCGCTCTCGCCGAGGGGAGGAGCGAGAGCGAGGAGCAAGAGCAAGTTGCTCTTGCACCCGCTCTCGCCGAGGGGAGGAGCGAGAGCGAGGAGCAAGAGCAAGTTGCTCTTGCACCCGCTCTCGCCGAGGGGAGGAGCGAGAGCGAGGAGCAAGAGCAAGTTGCTCTTGCACCCGCTCTCGCCGAGGGGAGGAGCGAGAGCGAGGAGCAAGAGCAACGTTAAAAATTAAAACAAAAGTAAAATTGTAAAAAGTAAAAATGCAAAAATTTAAATAATCAAAAATGAAATTGAAAGATTATATAAAAGGAAGGCGGTGAATGAAATTAAGCGAGGAGCAAGAGCAAGTTTTACACGCAGAATCCTAGAAAATGAGGGCGCTAATTTTTCACGCCGAAACAGAGAATTTAAGGGCGCTAATTTTTCACGCCGAAACAGAGAATTTGAGGGCGCTAATTTTATACGCCCAAACCGAGAAAATGAAGGCGCTAATTTTATACGATTAAACTGAGGAAACAACAACAACAGCAACAGCAACAACAGCAAAAACAACAATCTTCTAAGCGTCGTAAATTATTCGCTCGTTCCAGTATTTTTTTCATCAATCCAACTTCTAGTTAGGCAGGAATAAGTTGGTGTCATCATTCCTGCTTTTATTTCGGCAACAATTATTTTTCATCAATACAACTTCTATTCAATTAAAATTTATTGTTTATCAATGCAGCTTCAACGATGCTGGTTTTTTTCGGCTGGTAATAGGTCTGCTCAGTAATTTTCAAATATATAGTTACCAAGATGCTTATTGTGTTTTTCCTCTGGTTCCTTTGCCTCGATTCGATCACTACTATCTTACATGTGGAGCCTGTGTGCCAAACGCCAATGTACCGTACGCGAACGATATTATCACTGACACAAAGCTTCTTTTGTAGTCGCTAGGCGGCGCCACGTCACCATACTAGGCGATAATATCGAATAAATATTATCATTAAGGACACAAAAACGGGGAAACAACGGTAGTACATTGGATAATGGACAGGCGCGCAGACGAAGAGGACCCAGGATCGAACCAGGTAAAAGGAAAAAAAAATAAAAAAACAAGGACAAGGACAAGGACAAGGACAAGGACAAGGCGCTCTCGCCGAGGGGAGGAGCGAGAGCGAGGAGCAAGAGCAAGTTGCTCTTGCACCCGCTCTCACCGAGGGGAGGAGCGAGAGCGAGGAGCAAGAGCAAGTTGCTCTTGCACCCGCTCTCGCCGAGGGGAGGAGCGAGAGCGAGGAGCAAGAGCAAGTTGCTCTTGCACCCGCTCTCGCCGAGGGGAGGAGCGAGAGCGAGGAGCAAGAGCAAGTTGCTCTTGCACCCGCTCTCGCCGAGGGGAGGAGCGAGAGCGAGGAGCAAGAGCAAGTTGCTCTTGCACCCGCTCTCGCCGAGGGGAGGAGCGAGAGCGAGGAGCAAGAGCAAGTTGCTCTTGCACCCGCTCTCGCCGAGGGGAGGAGCGAGAGCGAGGAGCAAGAGCAAGTTGCTCTTGCACCCGCTCTCGCCGAGGGGAGGAGCGAGAGCGAGGAGCAAGAGCAAGTTGCTCTTGCACCCGCTCTCGCCGAGGGGAGGAGCGAGAGCGAGGAGCAAGAGCAAGTTGCTCTTGCACCCGCTCTCGCCGAGGGGAGGAGCGAGAGCGAGGAGCAAGAGCAAGTTGCTCTTGCACCCGCTCTCGCCGAGGGGAGGAGCGAGAGCGAGGAGCAAGAGCAAGTTGCTCTTGCACCCGCTCTCGCCGAGGGGAGGAGCGAGAGCGAGGAGCAAGAGCAAGTTGCTCTTGCACCCGCTCTCGCCGAGGGGAGGAGCGAGAGCGAGGAGCAAGAGCAACGTTAAAAATTAAAACAAAAGTAAAATTGTAAAAAGTAAAAATGCAAAAATTTAAATAATCAAAAATGAAATTGAAAGATTATATAAAAGGAAGGCGGTGAATGAAATTAAGCGAGGAGCAAGAGCAAGTTTTACACGCAGAATCCTAGAAAATGAGGGCGCTAATTTTTCACGCCGAAACAGAGAATTTAAGGGCGCTAATTTTTCACGCCGAAACAGAGAATTTGAGGGCGCTAATTTTATACGCCCAAACCGAGAAAATGAAGGCGCTAATTTTATACGATTAAACTGAGGAAACAACAACAACAGCAACAGCAACAACAGCAAAAACAACAATCTTCTAAGCGTCGTAAATTATTCGCTCGTTCCAGTATTTTTTTCATCAATCCAACTTCTAGTTAGGCAGGAATAAGTTGGTGTCATCATTCCTGCTTTTATTTCGGCAACAATTATTTTTCATCAATACAACTTCTATTCAATTAAAATTTATTGTTTATCAATGCAGCTTCAACGATGCTGGTTTTTTTCGGCTGGTAATAGGTCTGCTCAGTAATTTTCAAATATATAGTTACCAAGATGCTTATTGTGTTTTTCCTCTGGTTCCTTTGCCTCGATTCGATCACTACTATCTTACATGTGGAGCCTGTGTGCCAAACGCCAATGTACCGTACGCGAACGATATTATCACTGACACAAAGCTTCTTTTGTAGTCGCTAGGCGGCGCCACGTCACCATACTAGGCGATAATATCGAATAAATATTATCATTAAGGACACAAAAACGGGGAAACAACGGTAGTACATTGGATAATGGACAGGCGCGCAGACGAAGAGGACCCAGGATCGAACCAGGTAAAAGGAAAAAAAAATAAAAAAACAAGGACAAGGACAAGGACAAGGACAAGCACAAGGACAAGGACAAGGACAAGGACAAGGACAAGGACAAGGACAAGGACAAGGACAAGGACAAGGACAAGGACAAGGACAAGGACAAGGACAAGGACAAGGACAAGGACAAGGACAAGGACAAGGACAAGGACAAGGACAAGGACAAGGACAAGGACAAGGACAAGGACAAGGACAAGGACAAGGACAAGGACAAGGACAAGGACAAGGACAAGGACAAGGACAAGGACAAGGACAAGGACAAGGACAAGGACAAGGACAAGGACAAGGACAAGGACAAGGACAAGGACAAGGACAAGGACAAGGACAAGGACAAGGACAAGGACAAGGACAAGGACAAGGACAAGGACAAGGACAAGGACAAGGACAAGGACAAGGACAAGGACAAGGACAAGGACAAGGACAAGGACAAGGACAAGGACAAGGACAAGGACAAGGACAAGGACAAGGACAAGGACAAGGACAAGGACAAGGACAAGGACAAGGACAAGGACAAGGACAAGGACAAGGACAAGGACAAGGACAAGGACAAGGACAAGGACAAGGACAAGGACAAGGACAAGGACAAGGACAAGGACAAGGACAAGGACAAGGACAAGGACAAGGACAAGGACAAGGACAAGGACAAGGACAAGGACAAGGACAAGGACAAGGACAAGGACAAGGACAAGGACAAGGACAAGGACAAGGACAAGGACAAGGACAAGGACAAGGACAAGGACAAGGACAAGGACAAGGACAAGGACAAGGACAAGGACAAGGACAAGGACAAGGACAAGGACAAGGACAAGGACAAGGACAAGGACAAGGACAAGGACAAGGACAAGGACAAGGACAAGGACAAGGACAAGGACAAGGACAAGGACAAGGACAAGGACAAGGACAAGGACAAGGACAAGGACAAGGACAAGGACAAGGACAAGGACAAGGACAAGGACAAGGACAAGGACAAGGACAAGGACAAGGACAAGGACAAGGACAAGGACAAGGACAAGGACAAGGACAAGGACAAGGACAAGGACAAGGACAAGGACAAGGACAAGGACAAGGACAAGGACAAGGACAAGGACAAGGACAAGGACAAGGACAAGGACAAGGACAAGGACAAGGACAAGGACAAGAGCGAGGAGCAAGAGCAAGTTGCTCTTGCACCCGCTCTCGCCGAGGGGAGGAGCGAGAGCGAGGAGCAAGAGCAAGTTGCTCTTGCACCCGCTCTCGCCGAGGGGAGGAGCGAGAGCGAGGAGCAAGAGCAAGTTGCTCTTGCACCCGCTCTCGCCGAGGGGAGGAGCGAGAGCGAGGAGCAAGAGCAAGTTGCTCTTGCACCCGCTCTCGCCGAGGGGAGGAGCGAGAGCGAGGAGCAAGAGCAAGTTGCTCTTGCACCCGCTCTCGCCGAGGGGAGGAGCGAGAGCGAGGAGCAAGAGCAAGTTGCTCTTGCACCCGCTCTCGCCGAGGGGAGGAGCGAGAGCGAGGAGCAAGAGCAAGTTGCTCTTGCACCCGCTCTCGCCGAGGGGAGGAGCGAGAGCGAGGAGCAAGAGCAAGTTGCTCTTGCACCCGCTCTCGCCGAGGGGAGGAGCGAGAGCGAGGAGCAAGAGCAAGTTGCTCTTGCACCCGCTCTCGCCGAGGGGAGGAGCGAGAGCGAGGAGCAAGAGCAAGTTGCTCTTGCACCCGCTCTCGCCGAGGGGAGGAGCGAGAGCGAGGAGCAAGAGCAAGTTGCTCTTGCACCCGCTCTCGCCGAGGGGAGGAGCGAGAGCGAGGAGCAAGAGCAAGTTGCTCTTGCACCCGCTCTCGCCGAGGGGAGGAGCGAGAGCGAGGAGCAAGAGCAAGTTGCTCTTGCACCCGCTCTCGCCGAGGGGAGGAGCGAGAGCGAGGAGCAAGAGCAAGTTGCTCTTGCACCCGCTCTCGCCGAGGGGAGGAGCGAGAGCGAGGAGCAAGAGCAAGTTGCTCTTGCACCCGCTCTCGCCGAGGGGAGGAGCGAGAGCGAGGAGCAAGAGCAAGTTGCTCTTGCACCCGCTCTCGCCGAGGGGAGGAGCGAGAGCGAGGAGCAAGAGCAAGTTGCTCTTGCACCCGCTCTCGCCGAGGGGAGGAGCGAGAGCGAGGAGCAAGAGCAAGTTGCTCTTGCACCCGCTCTCGCCGAGGGGAGGAGCGAGAGCGAGGAGCAAGAGCAAGTTGCTCTTGCACCCGCTCTCGCCGAGGGGAGGAGCGAGAGCGAGGAGCAAGAGCAAGTTGCTCTTGCACCCGCTCTCGCCGAGGGGAGGAGCGAGAGCGAGGAGCAAGAGCAAGTTGCTCTTGCACCCGCTCTCGCCGAGGGGAGGAGCGAGAGCGAGGAGCAAGAGCAAGTTGCTCTTGCACCCGCTCTCGCCGAGGGGAGGAGCGAGAGCGAGGAGCAAGAGCAAGTTGCTCTTGCACCCGCTCTCGCCGAGGGGAGTCGCCGAGGGGAGGAGCGAGAGCGAGGAGCAAGAGCAAGTTGCTCTTGCACCCCCCCTCGCCGAGGGGAGGAGCGAGGAGCAAGAGCAAGTTGCTCTTGCACCCGCTCTCGCCGAGGGGAGGAGCGAGAGCGAGGAGCAAGAGCAAGTTGCTCTTGCACCCGCTCTCGCCGAGGGGAGGAGCGAGAGCGAGGAGCAAGAGCAACGTTAAAAATTAAAACAAAAGTAAAATTGTAAAAAGTAAAAATGCAAAAATTTAAATAATCAAAAATGAAATTGAAAGATTATATGAAAGGAAGGCGGTGAATGAAATTAAGCGAGGAGCAAGAGCAAGTTTTACACGCAGAATCCTAGAAAATGAGGGCGCTAATTTTTCACGCCGAAACAGAGAATTTAAGGGCGCTAATTTTTCACGCCGAAACAGAGAATTTGAGGGCGCTAATTTTATACGCCCAAACCGAGAAAATGAAGGCGCTAATTTTATACGATTAAACTGAGGAAACAACAACAACAGCAACAGCAACAACAGCAAAAACAACAATCTTCTAAGCGTCGTAAATTATTCGCTCGTTCCAGTATTTTTTTCATCAATCCAACTTCTAGTTAGGCAGGAATAAGTTGGTGTCATCATTCCTGCTTTTATTTCGGCAACAATTATTTTTCATCAATACAACTTCTATTCAATTAAAATTTATTGTTTATCAATGCAGCTTCAACGATGCTGGTTTTTTTCGGCTGGTAATAGGTCTGCTCAGTAATTTTCAAATATATAGTTACCAAGATGCTTATTGTGTTTTTCCTCTGGTTCCTTTGCCTCGATTCGATCACTACTATCTTACATGTGGAGCCTGTGTGCCAAACGCCAATGTACCGTACGCGAACGATATTATCACTGACACAAAGCTTCTTTTGTAGTCGCTAGGCGGCGCCACGTCACCATACTAGGCGATAATATCGAATAAATATTATCATTAAGGACACAAAAACGGGGAAACAACGGTAGTACATTGGATAATGGACAGGCGCGCAGACGAAGACGACCCAGGATCGAACCAGGTAAAAGGAAAAAAAATTAAAAAAACAAGGACAAGGACAAGGACAAGGACAAGGACAAGGACAAGGACAAGGACAAGGACAAGGACAAGGACAAGGACAAGGACAAGGACAAGGACAAGGACAAGGACAAGGACAAGGACAAGGACAAGGACAAGGACAAGGACAAGGACAAGGACAAGGACAAGGACAAGGACAAGGACAAGGACAAGGACAAGGACAAGGACAAGGACAAGGACAAGGACAAGGACAAGGACAAGGACAAGGACAAGGACAAGGACAAGGACAAGGACAAGGACAAGGACAAGGACAAGGACAAGGACAAGGACAAGGACAAGGACAAGGACAAGGACAAGGACAAGGACAAGGACAAGGACAAGGACAAGGACAAGGACAAGGACAAGGACAAGGACAAGGACAAGGACAAGGACAAGGACAAGGACAAGGACAAGGACAAGGACAAGGACAAGGACAAGGACAAGGACAAGGACAAGGACAAGGACAAGGACAAGGACAAGGACAAGGACAAGGACAAGGACAAGGACAAGGACAAGGACAAGGACAAGGACAAGGACAAGGACAAGGACAAGGACAAGGACAAGGACAAGGACAAGGACAAGGACAAGGACAAGGACAAGGACAAGGACAAGGACAAGGACAAGGACAAGGACAAGGACAAGGACAAGGACAAGGACAAGGACAAGGACAAGGACAAGGACAAGGACAAGGACAAGGACAAGGACAAGGACAAGGACAAGGACAAGGACAAGGACAAGGACAAGGACAAGGACAAGGACAAGCACAAGCACACGGACAAGGACAAGGACAAGGACAAGGACAAGGACAAGGACAAGGACAAGGACAAGGACAAGGACAAGGACAAGGACAAGGACAAGGACAAGGACAAGGACAAGGACAAGGACAAGGACAAGGACAAGGACAAGGACAAGGACAAGGACAAGGACAAGGACAAGGACAAGGACAAGGACAAGGACAAGGACAAGGACAAGGACAAGGACAAGGACAAGGACAAGGACAAGGACAAGGACAAGGACAAGGCGCTCTCGCCGAGGGGAGGAGCGAGAGCGAGGAGCAAGAGCAAGTTGCTCTTGCACCCGCTCTCGCCGAGGGGAGGAGCGAGAGCGAGGAGCAAGAGCAAGTTGCTCTTGCACCCGCTCTCGCCGAGGGGAGGAGCGAGAGCGAGGAGCAAGAGCAAGTTGCTCTTGCACCCGCTCTCGCCGAGGGGAGGAGCGAGAGCGAGGAGCAAGAGCAAGTTGCTCTTGCACCCGCTCTCGCCGAGGGGAGGAGCGAGAGCGAGGAGCAAGAGCAAGTTGCTCTTGCACCCGCTCTCGCCGAGGGGAGGAGCGAGAGCGAGGAGCAAGAGCAAGTTGCTCTTGCACCCGCTCTCGCCGAGGGGAGGAGCGAGAGCGAGGAGCAAGAGCAAGTTGCTCTTGCACCCGCTCTCGCCGAGGGGAGGAGCGAGAGCGAGGAGCAAGAGCAAGTTGCTCTTGCACCCGCTCTCGCCGAGGGGAGGAGCGAGAGCGAGGAGCAAGAGCAAGTTGCTCTTGCACCCGCTCTCGCCGAGGGGAGGAGCGAGAGCGAGGAGCAAGAGCAAGTTGCTCTTGCACCCGCTCTCGCCGAGGGGAGGAGCGAGAGCGAGGAGCAAGAGCAAGTTGCTCTTGCACCCGCTCTCGCCGAGGGGAGGAGCGAGAGCGAGGAGCAAGAGCAAGTTGCTCTTGCACCCGCTCTCGCCGAGGGGAGGAGCGAGAGCGAGGAGCAAGAGCAACGTTAAAAATTAAAACAAAAGTAAAATTGTAAAAAGTAAAAATGCAAAAATTTAAATAATCAAAAATGAAATTGAAAGATTATATAAAAGGAAGGCGGTGAATGAAATTAAGCGAGGAGCAAGAGCAAGTTTTACACGCAGAATCCTAGAAAATGAGGGCGCTAATTTTTCACGCCGAAACAGAGAATTTAAGGGCGCTAATTTTTCACGCCGAAACAGAGAATTTGAGGGCGCTAATTTTATACGCCCAAACCGAGAAAATGAAGGCGCTAATTTTATACGATTAAACTGAGGAAACAACAACAACAGCAACAGCAACAACAGCAAAAACAACAATCTTCTAAGCGTCGTAAATTATTCGCTCGTTCCATTATTTTTTTCATCAATCCAACTTCTAGTCAATTAAAATTTATTGTTTATCAATGCAGCTTCAACGATGCTGGTTTTTTTCGGCTGGTAATAGGTCTGCTCAGTAATTTTCAAATATATAGTTACCAAGATGCTTATTGTGTTTTTCCTCTGGTTCCTTTGCCTCGATTCGATCACTACTATCTTACATGTGGAGCCTGTGTGCCAAACGCCAATGTACCGTACGCGAACGATATTATCACTGACACAAAGCTTCTTTTGTAGTCGCTAGGCGGCGCCACGTCACCATACTAGGCGATAATATCGAATAAATATTATCATTAAGGACACAAAAACGGGGAAACAACGGTAGTACATTGGATAATGGACAGGCGCGCAGACGAAGAGGACCCAGGATCGAACCAGGTAAAAGGAAAAAAAAATAAAAAAACAAGGACAAGGACAAGGACAAAGACAAGGACAAGGACAAGGACAAGGACAAGGACAAGGACAAGGACAAGGACAAGGACAAGGACAAGGACAAGGACAAGGACAAGGACAAGGACAAGGACAAGGACAAGGACAAGGACAAGGACAAGGACAAGGACAAGGACAAGGACAAGGACAAGGACAAGGACAAGGACAAGGACAAGGACAAGGACAAGGACAAGGACAAGGACAAGGACAAGGACAAGGACAAGGACAAGGACAAGGACAAGGACAAGGACAAGGACAAGGACAAGGACAAGGACAAGGACAAGGACAAGGACAAGGACAAGGACAAGGACAAGGACAAGGACAAGGACAAGGACAAGGACAAGGACAAGGACAAGGACAAGGACAAGGACAAGGACAAGGACAAGGACAAGGACAAGGACAAGGACAAGGACAAGGACAAGGACAAGGACAAGGACAAGGACAAGGACAAGGACAAGGACAAGGACAAGGACAAGGACAAGGACAAGGACAAGGACAAGGACAAGGACAAGGACAAGGACAAGGACAAGGACAAGGACAAGGACAAGGACAAGGACAAGGACAAGGACAAGGACAAGGACAAGGACAAGGACAAGGACAAGGACAAGGACAAGGACAAGGACAAGGACAAGGACAAGGACAAGGACAAGGACAAGGACAAGGACAAGGACAAGGACAAGGACAAGGACAAGGACAAGGACAAGGACAAGGACAAGGACAAGGACAAGGACAAGGACAAGGACAAGGACAAGGACAAGGACAAGGACAAGGACAAGGACAAGGACAAGGACAAGGACAAGGACAAGGACAAGGACAAGGACAAGGACAAGGACAAGGACAAGGACAAGGACAAGGACAAGGACAAGGACAAGGACAAGGACAAGGACAAGGACAAGGACAAGGACAAGGACAAGGACAAGGACAAGGACAAGGACAAGGACAAGGACAAGGACAAGGACAAGGACAAGGACAAGGACAAGGACAAGGACAAGGACAAGGACAAGGACAAGGACAAGGACAAGGACAAGGACAAGGACAAGGACAAGGACAAGGACAAGGACAAGGACAAGGACAAGGACAAGGACAAGGCGCTCTCGCCGAGGGGAGGAGCGAGAGCGAGGAGCAAGAGCAAGTTGCTCTTGCACCCGCTCTCGCCGAGGGGAGGAGCGAGAGCGAGGAGCAAGAGCAAGTTGCTCTTGCACCCGCTCTCGCCGAGGGGAGGAGCGAGAGCGAGGAGCAAGAGCAAGTTGCTCTTGCACCCGCTCTCGCCGAGGGGAGGAGCGAGAGCGAGGAGCAAGAGCAAGTTGCTCTTGCACCCGCTCTCGCCGAGGGGAGGAGCGAGAGCGAGGAGCAAGAGCAAGTTGCTCTTGCACCCGCTCTCGCCGAGGGGAGGAGCGAGAGCGAGGAGCAAGAGCAAGTTGCTCTTGCACCCGCTCTCGCCGAGGGGAGGAGCGAGAGCGAGGAGCAAGAGCAAGTTGCTCTTGCACCCGCTCTCGCCGAGGGGAGGAGCGAGAGCGAGGAGCAAGAGCAAGTTGCTCTTGCACCCGCTCTCGCCGAGGGGAGGAGCGAGAGCGAGGAGCAAGAGCAAGTTGCTCTTGCACCCGCTCTCGCCGAGGGGAGGAGCGAGAGCGAGGAGCAAGAGCAAGTTGCTCTTGCACCCGCTCTCGCCGAGGGGAGGAGCGAGAGCGAGGAGCAAGAGCAACGTTAAAAATTAAAACAAAAGTAAAATTGTAAAAAGTAAAAATGCAAAAATTTAAATAATCAAAAATGAAATTGAAAGATTATATAAAAGGAAGGCGGTGAATGAAATTAAGCGAGGAGCAAGAGCAAGTTTTACACGCAGAATCCTAGAAAATGAGGGCGCTAATTTTTCACGCCGAAACAGAGAATTTAAGGGCGCTAATTTTTCACGCCGAAACAGAGAATTTGAGGGCGCTAATTTTATACGCCCAAACCGAGAAAATGAAGGCGCTAATTTTATACGATTAAACTGAGGAAACAACAACAACAGCAACAGCAACAACAGCAAAAACAACAATCTTCTAAGCGTCGTAAATTATTCGCTCGTTCCAGTATTTTTTTCATCAATCCAACTTCTAGTTAGGCAGGAATAAGTTGGTGTCATCATTCCTGCTTTTATTTCGGCAACAATTATTTTTCATCAATACAACTTCTATTCAATTAAAATTTATTGTTTATCAATGCAGCTTCAACGATGCTGGTTTTTTTCGGCTGGTAATAGGTCTGCTCAGTAATTTTCTCAGTAATTTTCAAATATATAGTTACCAAGATGCTTATTGTGTTTTTCCTCTGGTTCCTTTGCCTCGATTCGATCACTACTATCTTACATGTGGAGCCTGTGTGCCAAACGCCAATGTACCGTACGCGAACGATATTATCACTGACACAAAGCTTCTTTTGTAGTCGCTAGGCGGCGCCACGTCACCATACTAGGCGATAATATCGAATAAATATTATCATTAAGGACACAAAAACGGGGAAACAACGGTAGTACATTGGATAATGGACAGGCGCGCAGACGAAGAGGACCCAGGATCGAACCAGGTAAAAGGGAAAAAAAATAAAAAAACAAGGACAAGGACAAGGACAAGGACAAGGACAAGGCGCTCTCGCCGAGGGGAGGAGCGAGAGCGAGGAGCAAGAGCAAGTTGCTCTTGCACCCGCTCTCGCCGAGGGGAGGAGCGAGAGCGAGGAGCAAGAGCAAGTTGCTCTTGCACCCGCTCTCGCCGAGGGGAGGAGCGAGAGCGAGGAGCAAGAGCAAGTTGCTCTTGCACCCGCTCTCGCCGAGGGGAGGAGCGAGAGCGAGGAGCAAGAGCAAGTTGCTCTTGCACCCGCTCTCGCCGAGGGGAGGAGCGAGAGCGAGGAGCAAGAGCAAGTTGCTCTTGCACCCGCTCTCGCCGAGGGGAGGAGCGAGAGCGAGGAGCAAGAGCAAGTTGCTCTTGCACCCGCTCTCGCCGAGGGGAGGAGCGAGAGCGAGGAGCAAGAGCAAGTTGCTCTTGCACCCGCTCTCGCCGAGGGGAGGAGCGAGAGCGAGGAGCAAGAGCAAGTTGCTCTTGCACCCGCTCTCGCCGAGGGGAGGAGCGAGAGCGAGGAGCAAGAGCAAGTTGCTCTTGCACCCGCTCTCGCCGAGGGGAGGAGCGAGAGCGAGGAGCAAGAGCAAGTTGCTCTTGCACCCGCTCTCGCCGAGGGGAGGAGCGAGAGCGAGGAGCAAGAGCAAGTTGCTCTTGCACCCGCTCTCGCCGAGGGGAGGAGCGAGAGCGAGGAGCAAGAGCAACGTTAAAAATTAAAACAAAAGTAAAATTGTAAAAAGTAAAAATGCAAAAATTTAAATAATCAAAAATGAAATTGAAAGATTATATAAAAGGAAGGCGGTGAATGAAATTAAGCGAGGAGCAAGAGCAAGTTTTACACGCAGAATCCTAGAAAATGAGGGCGCTAATTTTTCACGCCGAAACAGAGAATTTAAGGGCGCTAATTTTTCACGCCGAAACAGAGAATTTGAGGGCGCTAATTTTATACGCCCAAACCGAGAAAATGAAGGCGCTAATTTTATACGATTAAACTGAGGAAACAACAACAACAGCAACAGCAACAACAGCAAAAACAACAATCTTCTAAGCGTCGTAAATTATTCGCTCGTTCCAGTATTTTTTTCATCAATCCAACTTCTAGTTAGGCAGGAATAAGTTGGTGTCATCATTCCTGCTTTTATTTCGGCAACAATTATTTTTCATCAATACAACTTCTATTCAATTAAAATTTATTGTTTATCAATGCAGCTTCAACGATGCTGGTTTTTTTCGGCTGGTAATAGGTCTGCTCAGTAATTTTCAAATATATAGTTACCAAGATGCTTATTGTGTTTTTCCTCTGGTTCCTTTGCCTCGATTCGATCACTACTATCTTACATGTGGAGCCTGTGTGCCAAACGCCAATGTACCGTACGCGAACGATATTATCACTGACACAAAGCTTCTTTTGTAGTCGCTAGGCGGCGCCACGTCACCATACTAGGCGATAATATCGAATAAATATTATCATTAAGGACACAAAAACGGGGAAACAACGGTAGTACATTGGATAATGGACAGGCGCGCAGACGAAGAGGACCCAGGATCGAACCAGGTAAAAGGAAAAAAAAATAAAAAAACAAGGACAAGGACAAGGACAAGGACAAGGACAAGGCGCTCTCGCCGAGGGGAGGAGCGAGAGCGAGGAGCAAGAGCAAGTTGCTCTTGCACCCGCTCTCGCCGAGGGGAGGAGCGAGAGCGAGGAGCAAGAGCAAGTTGCTCTTGCACCCGCTCTCGCCGAGGGGAGGAGCGAGAGCGAGGAGCAAGAGCAAGTTGCTCTTGCACCCGCTCTCGCCGAGGGGAGGAGCGAGAGCGAGGAGCAAGAGCAAGTTGCTCTTGCACCCGCTCTCGCCGAGGGGAGGAGCGAGAGCGAGGAGCAAGAGCAAGTTGCTCTTGCACCCGCTCTCGCCGAGGGGAGGAGCGAGAGCGAGGAGCAAGAGCAAGTTGCTCTTGCACCCGCTCTCGCCGAGGGGAGGAGCGAGAGCGAGGAGCAAGAGCAAGTTGCTCTTGCACCCGCTCTCGCCGAGGGGAGGAGCGAGAGCGAGGAGCAAGAGCAAGTTGCTCTTGCACCCGCTCTCGCCGAGGGGAGGAGCGAGAGCGAGGAGCAAGAGCAAGTTGCTCTTGCACCCGCTCTCGCCGAGGGGAGGAGCGAGAGCGAGGAGCAAGAGCAAGTTGCTCTTGCACCCGCTCTCGCCGAGGGGAGGAGCGAGAGCGAGGAGCAAGAGCAAGTTGCTCTTGCACCCGCTCTCGCCGAGGGGAGGAGCGAGAGCGAGGAGCAAGAGCAACGTTAAAAATTAAAACAAAAGTAAAATTGTAAAAAGTAAAAATGCAAAAATTTAAATAATCAAAAATGAAATTGAAAGATTATATAAAAGGAAGGCGGTGAATGAAATTAAGCGAGGAGCAAGAGCAAGTTTTACACGCAGAATCCTAGAAAATGAGGGCGCTAATTTTTCACGCCGAAACAGAGAATTTAAGGGCGCTAATTTTTCACGCCGAAACAGAGAATTTGAGGGCGCTAATTTTATACGCCCAAACCGAGAAAATGAAGGCGCTAATTTTATACGATTAAACTGAGGAAACAACAACAACAGCAACAGCAACAACAGCAAAAACAACAATCTTCTAAGCGTCGTAAATTATTCGCTCGTTCCAGTATTTTTTTCATCAATCCAACTTCTAGTTAGGCAGGAATAAGTTGGTGTCATCATTCCTGCTTTTATTTCGGCAACAATTATTTTTCATCAATACAACTTCTATTCAATTAAAATTTATTGTTTATCAATGCAGCTTCAACGATGCTGGTTTTTTTCGGCTGGTAATAGGTCTGCTCAGTAATTTTCAAATATATAGTTACCAAGATGCTTATTGTGTTTTTCCTCTGGTTCCTTTGCCTCGATTCGATCACTACTATCTTACATGTGGAGCCTGTGTGCCAAACGCCAATGTACCGTACGCGAACGATATTATCACTGACACAAAGCTTCTTTTGTAGTCGCTAGGCGGCGCCACGTCACCATACTAGGCGATAATATCGAATAAATATTATCATTAAGGACACAAAAACGGGGAAACAACGGTAGTACATTGGATAATGGACAGGCGCGCAGACGAAGAGGACCCAGGATCGAACCAGGTAAAAGGAAAAAAAAATAAAAAAACAAGGACAAGGACAAGGACAAGGACAAGGACAAGGCGCTCTCGCCGAGGGGAGGAGCGAGAGCGAGGAGCAAGAGCAAGTTGCTCTTGCACCCGCTCTCGCCGAGGGGAGGAGCGAGAGCGAGGAGCAAGAGCAAGTTGCTCTTGCACCCGCTCTCGCCGAGGGGAGGAGCGAGAGCGAGGAGCAAGAGCAAGTTGCTCTTGCACCCGCTCTCGCCGAGGGGAGGAGCGAGAGCGAGGAGCAAGAGCAAGTTGCTCTTGCACCCGCTCTCGCCGAGGGGAGGAGCGAGAGCGAGGAGCAAGAGCAAGTTGCTCTTGCACCCGCTCTCGCCGAGGGGAGGAGCGAGAGCGAGGAGCAAGAGCAAGTTGCTCTTGCACCCGCTCTCGCCGAGGGGAGGAGCGAGAGCGAGGAGCAAGAGCAAGTTGCTCTTGCACCCGCTCTCGCCGAGGGGAGGAGCGAGAGCGAGGAGCAAGAGCAAGTTGCTCTTGCACCCGCTCTCGCCGAGGGGAGGAGCGAGAGCGAGGAGCAAGAGCAAGTTGCTCTTGCACCCGCTCTCGCCGAGGGGAGGAGCGAGAGCGAGGAGCAAGAGCAAGTTGCTCTTGCACCCGCTCTCGCCGAGGGGAGGAGCGAGAGCGAGGAGCAAGAGCAAGTTGCTCTTGCACCCGCTCTCGCCGAGGGGAGGAGCGAGAGCGAGGAGCAAGAGCAACGTTAAAAATTAAAACAAAAGTAAAATTGTAAAAAGTAAAAATGCAAAAATTTAAATAATCAAAAATGAAATTGAAAGATTATATAAAAGGAAGGCGGTGAATGAAATTAAGCGAGGAGCAAGAGCAAGTTTTACACGCAGAATCCTAGAAAATGAGGGCGCTAATTTTTCACGCCGAAACAGAGAATTTAAGGGCGCTAATTTTTCACGCCGAAACAGAGAATTTGAGGGCGCTAATTTTATACGCCCAAACCGAGAAAATGAAGGCGCTAATTTTATACGATTAAACTGAGGAAACAACAACAACAGCAACAGCAACAACAGCAAAAACAACAATCTTCTAAGCGTCGTAAATTATTCGCTCGTTCCAGTATTTTTTTCATCAATCCAACTTCTAGTTAGGCAGGAATAAGTTGGTGTCATCATTCCTGCTTTTATTTCGGCAACAATTATTTTTCATCAATACAACTTCTATTCAATTAAAATTTATTGTTTATCAATGCAGCTTCAACGATGCTGGTTTTTTTCGGCTGGTAATAGGTCTGCTCAGTAATTTTCAAATATATAGTTACCAAGATGCTTATTGTGTTTTTCCTCTGGTTCCTTTGCCTCGATTCGATCACTACTATCTTACATGTGGAGCCTGTGTGCCAAACGCCAATGTACCGTACGCGAACGATATTATCACTGACACAAAGCTTCTTTTGTAGTCGCTAGGCGGCGCCACGTCACCATACTAGGCGATAATATCGAATAAATATTATCATTAAGGACACAAAAACGGGGAAACAACGGTAGTACATTGGATAATGGACAGGCGCGCAGACGAAGAGGACCCAGGATCGAACCAGGTAAAAGGAAAAAAAAATAAAAAAACAAGGACAAGGACAAGGACAAGGACAAGGACAAGGACAAGGACAAGGACAAGGACAAGGACAAGGACAAGGACAAGGACAAGGACAAGGACAAGGACAAGGACAAGGACAAGGACAAGGACAAGGACAAGGACAAGGACAAGGACAAGGACAAGGACAAGGACAAGGACAAGGACAAGGACAAGGACAAGGACAAGGACAAGGACAAGGACAAGGACAAGGACAAGGACAAGGACAAGGACAAGGACAAGGACAAGGACAAGGACAAGGACAAGGACAAGGACAAGGACAAGGACAAGGACAAGGACAAGGACAAGGACAAGGACAAGGACAAGGACAAGGACAAGGACAAGGACAAGGACAAGGACAAGGACAAGGACAAGGACAAGGACAAGGACAAGGACAAGGACAAGGACAAGGACAAGGACAAGGACAAGGACAAGGACAAGGACAAGGACAAGGACAAGGACAAGGACAAGGACAAGGACAAGGACAAGGACAAGGACAAGGACAAGGACAAGGACAAGGACAAGGACAAGGACAAGGACAAGGACAAGGACAAGGACAAGGACAAGGACAAGGACAAGGACAAGGACAAGGACAAGGACAAGGACAAGGACAAGGACAAGGACAAGGACAAGGACAAGGACAAGGACAAGGACAAGGACAAGGACAAGGACAAGGACAAGGACAAGGACAAGGACAAGGACAAGGACAAGGACAAGGACAAGGACAAGGACAAGGACAAGGACAAGGACAAGGACAAGGACAAGGACAAGGACAAGGACAAGGACAAGGACAAGGACAAGGACAAGGACAAGGACAAGGACAAGGACAAGGACAAGGACAAGGACAAGGACAAGGACAAGGACAAGGACAAGGACAAGGACAAGGACAAGGACAAGGACAAGGACAAGGACAAGGACAAGGACAAGGACAAGGACAAGGACAAGGACAAGGACAAGGACAAGGACAAGGACAAGGACAAGGACAAGGACAAGGACAAGGACAAGGACAAGGACAAGGACAAGGACAAGGACAAGGACAAGGACAAGGACAAGGACAAGGACAAGGACAAGGACAAGGACAAGGACAAGGACAAGGACAAGGACAAGGACAAGGACAAGGACAAGGACAAGGACAAGGACAAGGACAAGGACAAGGACAAGGACAAGGACAAGGACAAGGACAAGGACAAGGACAAGGACAAGGACAAGGACAAGGACAAGGACAAGGACAAGGACAAGGACAAGGACAAGGACAAGGACAAGGACAAGGACAAGGACAAGGACAAGGACAAGGACAAGGACAAGGACAAGGACAAGGACAAGGACAAGGACAAGGACAAGGACAAGGACAAGGACAAGGACAAGGACAAGGACAAGGACAAGGACAAGGACAAGGACAAGGACAAGGCGCTCTCGCCGAGGGGAGGAGCGAGAGCGAGGAGCAAGAGCAAGTTGCTCTTGCACCCGCTCTCGCCGAGGGGAGGAGCGAGAGCGAGGAGCAAGAGCAAGTTGCTCTTGCACCCGCTCTCGCCGAGGGGAGGAGCGAGAGCGAGGAGCAAGAGCAAGTTGCTCTTGCACCCGCTCTCGCCGAGGGGAGGAGCGAGAGCGAGGAGCAAGAGCAAGTTGCTCTTGCACCCGCTCTCGCCGAGGGGAGGAGCGAGAGCGAGGAGCAAGAGCAAGTTGCTCTTGCACCCGCTCTCGCCGAGGGGAGGAGCGAGAGCGAGGAGCAAGAGCAAGTTGCTCTTGCACCCCGCTCTCGCCGAGGGGAGGAGCGAGAGCGAGGAGCAAGAGCAAGTTGCTCTTGCACCCGCTCTCGCCGAGGGGAGGAGCGAGAGCGAGGAGCAAGAGCAACGTTAAAAATTAAAACAAAAGTAAAATTGTAAAAAGTAAAAATGCAAAAATTTAAATAATCAAAAATGAAATTGAAAGATTATATGAAAGGAAGGCGGTGAATGAAATTAAGCGAGGAGCAAGAGCAAGTTTTACACGCAGAATCCTAGAAAATGAGGGCGCTAATTTTTCACGCCGAAACAGAGAATTTAAGGGCGCTAATTTTTCACGCCGAAACAGAGAATTTGAGGGCGCTAATTTTATACGCCCAAACCGAGAAAATGAAGGCGCTAATTTTATACGATTAAACTGAGGAAACAACAACAACAGCAACAGCAACAACAGCAAAAACAACAATCTTCTAAGCGTCGTAAATTATTCGCTCGTTCCAGTATTTTTTTCATCAATCCAACTTCTAGTTAGGCAGGAATAAGTTGGTGTCATCATTCCTGCTTTTATTTCGGCAACAATTATTTTTCATCAATACAACTTCTATTCAATTAAAATTTATTGTTTATCAATGCAGCTTCAACGATGCTGGTTTTTTTCGGCTGGTAATAGGTCTGCTCAGTAATTTTCAAATATATAGTTACCAAGATGCTTATTGTGTTTTTCCTCTGGTTCCTTTGCCTCGATTCGATCACTACTATCTTACATGTGGAGCCTGTGTGCCAAACGCCAATGTACCGTACGCGAACGATATTATCACTGACACAAAGCTTCTTTTGTAGTCGCTAGGCGGCGCCACGTCACCATACTAGGCGATAATATCGAATAAATATTATCATTAAGGACACAAAAACGGGGAAACAACGGTAGTACATTGGATAATGGACAGGCGCGCAGACGAAGAGGACCCAGGATCGAACCAGGTAAAAGGACAAGGACAAGGACAAGGACAAGGACAAGGACAAGGACAAGGACAAGGACAAGGACAAGGACAAGGACAAGGACAAGGACAAGGACAAGGACAAGGACAAGGACAAGGACAAGGACAAGGACAAGGACAAGGACAAGGACAAGGACAAGGACAAGGACAAGGACAAGGACAAGGACAAGGACAAGGACAAGGACAAGGACAAGGACAAGGACAAGGACAAGGACAAGGACAAGGACAAGGACAAGGACAAGGACAAGGACAAGGACAAGGACAAGGACAAGGACAAGGACAAGGACAAGGACAAGGACAAGGACAAGGACAAGGACAAGGACAAGGACAAGGACAAGGACAAGGACAAGGACAAGGACAAGGACAAGGACAAGGACAAGGACAAGGACAAGGACAAGGACAAGGACAAGGACAAGGACAAGGACAAGGACAAGGACAAGGACAAGGACAAGGACAAGGACAAGGACAAGGACAAGGACAAGGACAAGGACAAGGACAAGGACAAGGACAAGGACAAGGACAAGGACAAGGACAAGGACAAGGACAAGGACAAGGACAAGGACAAGGACAAGGACAAGGACAAGGACAAGGACAAGGACAAGGACAAGGACAAGGACAAGGACAAGGACAAGGACAAGGACAAGGACAAGGACAAGGACAAGGACAAGGACAAGGACAAGGACAAGGACAAGGACAAGGACAAGGACAAGGACAAGGACAAGGACAAGGACAAGGACAAGGACAAGGACAAGGACAAGGACAAGGACAAGGACAAGGACAAGGACAAGGACAAGGACAAGGACAAGGACAAGGACAAGGACAAGGACAAGGACAAGGACAAGGACAAGGACAAGGACAAGGACAAGGACAAGGACAAGGACAAGGACAAGGACAAGGACAAGGACAAGGACAAGGACAAGGACAAGGACAAGGACAAGGACAAGGACAAGGACAAGGACAAGGACAAGGACAAGGACAAGGACAAGGACAAGGACAAGGACAAGGACAAGGACAAGGACAAGGACAAGGACAAGGACAAGGACAAGGACAAGGACAAGGACAAGGACAAGGACAAGGACAAGGCGCTCTCGCCGAGGGGAGGAGCGAGAGCGAGGAGCAAGAGCAACGTTAAAAATTAAAACAAAAGTAAAATTGTAAAAAGTAAAAATGCAAAAATTTAAATAATCAAAAATGAAATTGAAAGATTATATGAAAGGAAGGCGGTGAATGAAATTAAGCGAGGAGCAAGAGCAAGTTTTACACGCAGAATCCTAGAAAATGAGGGCGCTAATTTTTCACGCCGAAACAGAGAATTTAAGGGCGCTAATTTTTCACGCCGAAACAGAGAATTTGAGGGCGCTAATTTTATACGCCCAAACCGAGAAAATGAAGGCGCTAATTTTATACGATTAAACTGAGGAAACAACAACAACAGCAACAGCAACAACAGCAAAAACAACAATCTTCTAAGCGTCGTAAATTATTCGCTCGTTCCAGTATTTTTTTCATCAATCCAACTTCTAGTTAGGCAGGAATAAGTTGGTGTCATCATTCCTGCTTTTATTTCGGCAACAATTATTTTTCATCAATACAACTTCTATTCAATTAAAATTTATTGTTTATCAATGCAGCTTCAACGATGCTGGTTTTTTTCGGCTGGTAATAGGTCTGCTCAGTAATTTTCAAATATATAGTTACCAAGATGCTTATTGTGTTTTTCCTCTGGTTCCTTTGCCTCGATTCGATCACTACTATCTTACATGTGGAGCCTGTGTGCCAAACGCCAATGTACCGTACGCGAACGATATTATCACTGACACAAAGCTTCTTTTGTAGTCGCTAGGCGGCGCCACGTCACCATACTAGGCGATAATATCGAATAAATATTATCATTAAGGACACAAAAACGGGGAAACAACGGTAGTACATTGGATAATGGACAGGCGCGCAGACGAAGAGGACCCAGGATCGAACCAGGTAAAAGGAAAAAAAAATAAAAAAACAAGGACAAGGACAAGGACAAGGACAAGGACAAGGACAAGGACAAGGACAAGGACAAGGACAAGGACAAGGACAAGGACAAGGACAAGGACAAGGACAAGGACAAGGACAAGGACAAGGACAAGGACAAGGACAAGGACAAGGACAAGGACAAGGACAAGGACAAGGACAAGGACAAGGACAAGGACAAGGACAAGGACAAGGACAAGGACAAGGACAAGGACAAGGACAAGGACAAGGACAAGGACAAGGACAAGGACAAGGACAAGGACAAGGACAAGGACAAGGACAAGGACAAGGACAAGGACAAGGACAAGGACAAGGACAAGGACAAGGACAAGGACAAGGACAAGGACAAGGACAAGGACAAGGACAAGGACAAGGACAAGGACAAGGACAAGGACAAGGACAAGGACAAGGACAAGGACAAGGACAAGGACAAGGACAAGGACAAGGACAAGGACAAGGACAAGGACAAGGACAAGGACAAGGACAAGGACAAGGACAAGGACAAGGACAAGGACAAGGACAAGGACAAGGACAAGGACAAGGACAAGGACAAGGACAAGGACAAGGACAAGGACAAGGACAAGGACAAGGACAAGGACAAGGACAAGGACAAGGACAAGGACAAGGACAAGGACAAGGACAAGGACAAGGACAAGGACAAGGACAAGGACAAGGACAAGGACAAGGACAAGGACAAGGACAAGGACAAGGACAAGGACAAGGACAAGGACAAGGACAAGGACAAGGACAAGGACAAGGACAAGGACAAGGACAAGGACAAGGACAAGGACAAGGACAAGGACAAGGACAAGGACAAGGACAAGGACAAGGACAAGGACAAGGACAAGGACAAGGACAAGGACAAGGACAAGGACAAGGACAAGGACAAGGACAAGGCGCTCTCGCCGAGGGGAGGAGCGAGAGCGAGGAGCAAGAGCAAGTTGCTCTTGCACCCGCTCTCGCCGAGGGGAGGAGCGAGAGCGAGGAGCAAGAGCAAGTTGCTCTTGCACCCGCTCTCGCCGAGGGGAGGAGCGAGAGCGAGGAGCAAGAGCAAGTTGCTCTTGCACCCGCTCTCGCCGAGGGGAGGAGCGAGAGCGAGGAGCAAGAGCAAGTTGCTCTTGCACCCGCTCTCGCCGAGGGGAGGAGCGAGAGCGAGGAGCAAGAGCAAGTTGCTCTTGCACCCGCTCTCGCCGAGGGGAGGAGCGAGAGCGAGGAGCAAGAGCAAGTTGCTCTTGCACCCGCTCTCGCCGAGGGGAGGAGCGAGAGCGAGGAGCAAGAGCAAGTTGCTCTTGCACCCGCTCTCGCCGAGGGGAGGAGCGAGAGCGAGGAGCAAGAGCAAGTTGCTCTTGCACCCGCTCTCGCCGAGGGGAGGAGCGAGAGCGAGGAGCAAGAGCAAGTTGCTCTTGCACCCGCTCTCGCCGAGGGGAGGAGCGAGAGCGAGGAGCAAGAGCAAGTTGCTCTTGCACCCGCTCTCGCCGAGGGGAGGAGCGAGAGCGAGGAGCAAGAGCAACGTTAAAAATTAAAACAAAAGTAAAATTGTAAAAAGTAAAAATGCAAAAATTTAAATAATCAAAAATGAAATTGAAAGATTATATGAAAGGAAGGCGGTGAATGAAATTAAGCGAGGAGCAAGAGCAAGTTTTACACGCAGAATCCTAGAAAATGAGGGCGCTAATTTTTCACGCCGAAACAGAGAATTTAAGGGCGCTAATTTTTCACGCCGAAACAGAGAATTTGAGGGCGCTAATTTTATACGCCCAAACCGAGAAAATGAAGGCGCTAATTTTATACGATTAAACTGAGGAAACAACAACAACAGCAACAGCAACAACAGCAAAAACAACAATCTTCTAAGCGTCGTAAATTATTCGCTCGTTCCAGTATTTTTTTCATCAATCCAACTTCTAGTTAGGCAGGAATAAGTTGGTGTCATCATTCCTGCTTTTATTTCGGCAACAATTATTTTTCATCAATACAACTTCTATTCAATTAAAATTTATTGTTTATCAATGCAGCTTCAACGATGCTGGTTTTTTTCGGCTGGTAATAGGTCTGCTCAGTAATTTTCAAATATATAGTTACCAAGATGCTTATTGTGTTTTTCCTCTGGTTCCTTTGCCTCGATTCGATCACTACTATCTTACATGTGGAGCCTGTGTGCCAAACGCCAATGTACCGTACGCGAACGATATTATCACTGACACAAAGCTTCTTTTGTAGTCGCTAGGCGGCGCCACGTCACCATACTAGGCGATAATATCGAATAAATATTATCACTAAGGACACAAAAACGGGGAAACAACGGTAGTACATTGGATAATGGACAGGCGCGCAGACGAAGACGACCCAGGATCGAACCAGGTAAAAGGAAAAAAAAATAAAAAAACAAGGACAAGGACAAGGACAAGGACAAGGACAAGGACAAGGACAAGGACAAGGACAAGGACAAGGACAAGGACAAGGACAAGGACAAGGACAAGGACAAGGACAAGGACAAGGACAAGGACAAGGACAAGGACAAGGACAAGGACAAGGACAAGGACAAGGACAAGGACAAGGACAAGGACAAGGACAAGGACAAGGACAAGGACAAGGACAAGGACAAGGACAAGGACAAGGACAAGGACAAGGACAAGGACAAGGACAAGGACAAGGACAAGGACAAGGACAAGGACAAGGACAAGGACAAGGACAAGGACAAGGACAAGGACAAGGACAAGGACAAGGACAAGGACAAGGACAAGGACAAGGACAAGGACAAGGACAAGGACAAGGACAAGGACAAGGACAAGGACAAGGACAAGGACAAGGACAAGGACAAGGACAAGGACAAGGACAAGGACAAGGACAAGGACAAGGACAAGGACAAGGACAAGGACAAGGACAAGGACAAGGACAAGGACAAGGACAAGGACAAGGACAAGGACAAGGACAAGGACAAGGACAAGGACAAGGACAAGGACAAGGACAAGGACAAGGACAAGGACAAGGACAAGGACAAGGACAAGGACAAGGACAAGGACAAGGACAAGGACAAGGACAAGGACAAGGACAAGGACAAGGACAAGGACAAGGACAAGGACAAGGACAAGGACAAGGACAAGGACAAGGACAAGGACAAGGACAAGGACAAGGACAAGGACAAGGACAAGGACAAGGACAAGGACAAGGACAAGGACAAGGACAAGGACAAGGACAAGGACAAGGACAAGGACAAGGACAAGGACAAGGACAAGGACAAGGACAAGGACAAGGACAAGGACAAGGACAAGGACAAGGACAAGGACAAGGACAAGGACAAGGACAAGGACAAGGACAAGGACAAGGACAAGGACAAGGACAAGGACAAGGACAAGGACAAGGACAAGGACAAGGACAAGGACA
This sequence comes from Lumbricus rubellus, assembly GCA_945859605.1. Classification (NCBI taxonomy): domain Eukaryota; kingdom Metazoa; phylum Annelida; class Clitellata; order Crassiclitellata; family Lumbricidae; genus Lumbricus; species Lumbricus rubellus. The sequence goes on along the minus strand of CAMAOG010000185.1, from coordinate 37,538 downwards.
AGGACAAGGACAAGGACAAGGACAAGGACAAGGACAAGGACAAGGACAAGGACAAGGACAAGGACAAGGACAAGGACAAGGACAAGGACAAGGACAAGGACAAGGACAAGGACAAGGACAAGGCGCTCTCGCCGAGGGGAGGAGCGAGAGCGAGGAGCAAGAGCAAGTTGCTCTTGCACCCGCTCTCGCCGAGGGGAGGAGCGAGAGCGAGGAGCAAGAGCAACGTTAAAAATTAAAACAAAAGTAAAATTGTAAAAAGTAAAAATGCAAAAATTTAAATAATCAAAAATGAAATTGAAAGATTATATGAAAGGAAGGCGGTGAATGAAATTAAGCGAGGAGCAAGAGCAAGTTTTACACGCAGAATCCTAGAAAATGAGGGCGCTAATTTTTCACGCCGAAACAGAGAATTTAAGGGCGCTAATTTTTCACGCCGAAACAGAGAATTTGAGGGCGCTAATTTTATACGCCCAAACCGAGAAAATGAAGGCGCTAATTTTATACGATTAAACTGAGGAAACAACAACAACAGCAACAGCAACAACAGCAAAAACAACAATCTTCTAAGCGTCGTAAATTATTCGCTCGTTCCAGTATTTTTTTCATCAATCCAACTTCTAGTTAGGCAGGAATAAGTTGGTGTCATCATTCCTGCTTTTATTTCGGCAACAATTATTTTTCATCAATACAACTTCTATTCAATTAAAATTTATTGTTTATCAATGCAGCTTCAACGATGCTGGTTTTTTTCGGCTGGTAATAGGTCTGCTCAGTAATTTTCAAATATATAGTTACCAAGATGCTTATTGTGTTTTTCCTCTGGTTCCTTTGCCTCGATTCGATCACTACTATCTTACATGTGGAGCCTGTGTGCCAAACGCCAATGTACCGTACGCGAACGATATTATCACTGACACAAAGCTTCTTTTGTAGTCGCTAGGCGGCGCCACGTCACCATACTAGGCGATAATATCGAATAAATAATATCATTAAGGACACAAAAACGGGGAAACAACGGTAGTACATTGGATAATGGACAGGCGCGCAGACGAAGAGGACCCAGGATCGAACCAGGTAAAAGGAAAAAAAAATAAAAAAAACAAGGACAAGGACAAGGACAAGGACAAGGACAAGGACAAGGACAAGGACAAGGACAAGGACAAGGACAAGGACAAGGACAAGGACAAGGACAAGGACAAGGACAAGGACAAGGACAAGGACAAGGACAAGGACAAGGACAAGGACAAGGACAAGGACAAGGACAAGGACAAGGACAAGGACAAGGACAAGGACAAGGACAAGGACAAGGACAAGGACAAGGACAAGGACAAGGACAAGGACAAGGACAAGGACAAGGACAAGGACAAGGACAAGGACAAGGACAAGGACAAGGACAAGGACAAGGACAAGGACAAGGACAAGGACAAGGACAAGGACAAGGACAAGGACAAGGACAAGGACAAGGACAAGGACAAGGACAAGGACAAGGACAAGGACAAGGACAAGGACAAGGACAAGGACAAGGACAAGGACAAGGACAAGGACAAGGACAAGGACAAGGACAAGGACAAGGACAAGGACAAGGACAAGGACAAGGACAAGGACAAGGACAAGGACAAGGACAAGGACAAGGACAAGGACAAGGACAAGGACAAGGACAAGGACAAGGACAAGGACAAGGACAAGGACAAGGACAAGGACAAGGACAAGGACAAGGACAAGGACAAGGACAAGGACAAGGACAAGGACAAGGACAAGGACAAGGACAAGGACAAGGACAAGGACAAGGACAAGGACAAGGACAAGGACAAGGACAAGGACAAGGACAAGGACAAGGACAAGGACAAGGACAAGGACAAGGACAAGGACAAGGACAAGGACAAGGACAAGGACAAGGACAAGGACAAGGACAAGGACAAGGACAAGGACAAGGACAAGGACAAGGACAAGGACAAGGACAAGGACAAGGACAAGGACAAGGACAAGGACAAGGACAAGGACAAGGACAAGGACAAGGACAAGGACAAGGACAAGGACAAGGACAAGGACAAGGACAAGGACAAGGACAAGGACAAGGACAAGGACAAGGACAAGGACAAGGACAAGGACAAGGACAAGGACAAGGACAAGGACAAGGACAAGGACAAGGACAAGGACAAGGACAAGGACAAGGACAAGGACAAGGACAAGGACAAGGACAAGGACAAGGACAAGGACAAGGACAAGGCGCTCTCGCCGAGGGGAGGAGCGAGAGCGAGGAGCAAGAGCAAGTTGCTCTTGCACCCGCTCTCGCCGAGGGGAGGAGCGAGAGCGAGGAGCAAGAGCAAGTTGCTCTTGCACCCGCTCTCGCCGAGGGGAGGAGCGAGAGCGAGGAGCAAGAGCAAGTTGCTCTTGCACCCGCTCTCGCCGAGGGGAGGAGCGAGAGCGAGGAGCAAGAGCAAGTTGCTCTTGCACCCGCTCTCGCCGAGGGGAGGAGCGAGAGCGAGGAGCAAGAGCAAGTTGCTCTTGCACCCGCTCTCGCCGAGGGGAGGAGCGAGAGCGAGGAGCAAGAGCAAGTTGCTCTTGCACCCGCTCTCGCCGAGGGGAGGAGCGAGAGCGAGGAGCAAGAGCAAGTTGCTCTTGCACCCGCTCTCGCCGAGGGGAGGAGCGAGAGCGAGGAGCAAGAGCAAGTTGCTCTTGCACCCGCTCTCGCCGAGGGGAGGAGCGAGAGCGAGGAGCAAGAGCAAGTTGCTCTTGCACCCGCTCTCGCCGAGGGGAGGAGCGAGAGCGAGGAGCAAGAGCAAGTTGCTCTTGCACCCGCTCTCGCCGAGGGGAGGAGCGAGAGCGAGGAGCAAGAGCAAGTTGCTCTTGCACCCGCTCTCGCCGAGGGGAGGAGCGAGAGCGAGGAGCAAGAGCAAGTTGCTCTTGCACCCGCTCTCGCCGAGGGGAGGAGCGAGAGCGAGGAGCAAGAGCAACGTTAAAAATTAAAACAAAAGTAAAATTGTAAAAAGTAAAAATGCAAAAATTTAAATAATCAAAAATGAAATTGAAAGATTATATGAAAGGAAGGCGGTGAATGAAATTAAGCGAGGAGCAAGAGCAAGTTTTACACGCAGAATCCTAGAAAATGAGGGCGCTAATTTTTCACGCCGAAACAGAGAATTTAAGGGCGCTAATTTTTCACGCCGAAACAGAGAATTTGAGGGCGCTAATTTTATACGCCCAAACCGAGAAAATGAAGGCGCTAATTTTATACGATTAAACTGAGGAAACAACAACAACAGCAACAGCAACAACAGCAAAAACAACAATCTTCTAAGCGTCGTAAATTATTCGCTCGTTCCAGTATTTTTTTCATCAATCCAACTTCTAGTTAGGCAGGAATAAGTTGGTGTCATCATTCCTGCTTTTATTTCGGCAACAATTATTTTTCATCAATACAACTTCTATTCAATTAAAATTTATTGTTTATCAATGCAGCTTCAACGATGCTGGTTTTTTTCGGCTGGTAATAGGTCTGCTCAGTAATTTTCAAATATATAGTTACCAAGATGCTTATTGTGTTTTTCCTCTGGTTCCTTTGCCTCGATTCGATCACTACTATCTTACATGTGGAGCCTGTGTGCCAAACGCCAATGTACCGTACGCGAACGATATTATCACTGACACAAAGCTTCTTTTGTAGTCGCTAGGCGGCGCCACGTCACCATACTAGGCGATAATATCGAATAAATAATATCATTAAGGACACAAAAACGGGGAAACAACGGTAGTACATTGGATAATGGACAGGCGCGCAGACGAAGAGGACCCAGGATCGAACCAGGTACAAGGACAAGGACAAGGACAAGGACAAGGACAAGGACAAGGACAAGGACAAGGACAAGGACAAGGACAAGGACAAGGACAAGGACAAGGACAAGGACAAGGACAAGGACAAGGACAAGGACAAGGACAAGGACAAGGACAAGGACAAGGACAAGGACAAGGACAAGGACAAGGACAAGGACAAGGACAAGGACAAGGACAAGGACAAGGACAAGGACAAGGACAAGGACAAGGACAAGGACAAGGACAAGGACAAGGACAAGGACAAGGACAAGGACAAGGACAAGGACAAGGACAAGGACAAGGACAAGGACAAGGACAAGGACAAGGACAAGGACAAGGACAAGGACAAGGACAAGGACAAGGACAAGGACAAGGACAAGGACAAGGACAAGGACAAGGACAAGGACAAGGACAAGGACAAGGACAAGGACAAGGACAAGGACAAGGACAAGGACAAGGACAAGGACAAGGACAAGGACAAGGACAAGGACAAGGACAAGGACAAGGACAAGGACAAGGACAAGGACAAGGACAAGGACAAGGACAAGGACAAGGACAAGGACAAGGACAAGGACAAGGACAAGGACAAGGACAAGGACAAGGACAAGGACAAGGACAAGGACAAGGACAAGGACAAGGACAAGGACAAGGACAAGGACAAGGACAAGGACAAGGACAAGGACAAGGACAAGGACAAGGACAAGGACAAGGACAAGGACAAGGACAAGGACAAGGACAAGGACAAGGACAAGGACAAGGACAAGGACAAGGACAAGGACAAGGACAAGGACAAGGACAAGGACAAGGACAAGGACAAGGACAAGGACAAGGACAAGGACAAGGACAAGGACAAGGACAAGGACAAGGACAAGGACAAGGACAAGGACAAGGACAAGGACAAGGACAAGGACAAGGACAAGGACAAGGACAAGGACAAGGACAAGGACAAGGACAAGGACAAGGACAAGGACAAGGACAAGGACAAGGACAAGGACAAGGACAAGGACAAGGACAAGGACAAGGACAAGGACAAGGACAAGGACAAGGACAAGGACAAGGACAAGGACAAGGACAAGGACAAGGACAAGGACAAGGACAAGGACAAGGACAAGGACAAGGACAAGGACAAGGACAAGGACAAGGACAAGGACAAGGACAAGGACAAGGACAAGGACAAGGACAAGGACAAGGACAAGGACAAGGACAAGGACAAGGACAAGGACAAGGACAAGGACAAGGACAAGGACAAGGACAAGGACAAGGACAAGGACAAGGACAAGGACAAGGACAAGGACAAGGACAAGGACAAGGACAAGGACAAGGACAAGGACAAGGACAAGGACAAGGACAAGGACAAGGACAAGGACAAGGACAAGGCGCTCTCGCCGAGGGGAGGAGCGAGAGCGAGGAGCAAGAGCAAGTTGCTCTTGCACCCGCTCTCGCCGAGGGGAGGAGCGAGAGCGAGGAGCAAGAGCAAGTTGCTCTTGCACCCGCTCTCGCCGAGGGGAGGAGCGAGAGCGAGGAGCAAGAGCAAGTTGCTCTTGCACCCGCTCTCGCCGAGGGGAGGAGCGAGAGCGAGGAGCAAGAGCAAGTTGCTCTTGCACCCGCTCTCGCCGAGGGGAGGAGCGAGAGCGAGGAGCAAGAGCAAGTTGCTCTTGCACCCGCTCTCGCCGAGGGGAGGAGCGAGAGCGAGGAGCAAGAGCAAGTTGCTCTTGCACCCGCTCTCGCCGAGGGGAGGAGCGAGAGCGAGGAGCAAGAGCAAGTTGCTCTTGCACCCGCTCTCGCCGAGGGGAGGAGCGAGAGCGAGGAGCAAGAGCAACGTTAAAAATTAAAACAAAAGTAAAATTGTAAAAAGTAAAAATGCAAAAATTTAAATAATCAAAAATGAAATTGAAAGATTATATGAAAGGAAGGCGGTGAATGAAATTAAGCGAGGAGCAAGAGCAAGTTTTACACGCAGAATCCTAGAAAATGAGGGCGCTAATTTTTCACGCCGAAACAGAGAATTTAAGGGCGCTAATTTTTCCACGCCGAAACAGAGAATTTGAGGGCGCTAATTTTATACGCCCAAACCGAGAAAATGAAGGCGCTAATTTTATACGATTAAACTGAGGAAACAACAACAACAGCAACAGCAACAACAGCAAAAACAACAATCTTCTAAGCGTCGTAAATTATTCGCTCGTTCCAGTATTTTTTTCATCAATCCAACTTCTAGTTAGGCAGGAATAAGTTGGTGTCATCATTCCTGCTTTTATTTCGGCAACAATTATTTTTCATCAATACAACTTCTATTCAATTAAAATTTATTGTTTATCAATGCAGCTTCAACGATGCTGGTTTTTTTCGGCTGGTAATAGGTCTGCTCAGTAATTTTCAAATATATAGTTACCAAGATGCTTATTGTGTTTTTCCTCTGGTTCCTTTGCCTCGATTCGATCACTACTATCTTACATGTGGAGCCTGTGTGCCAAACGCCAATGTACCGTACGCGAACGATATTATCACTGACACAAAGCTTCTTTTGTAGTCGCTAGGCGGCGCCAGTCACCATACTAGGCGATAATATCGAATAAATATTATCATTAAGGACACAAAAACGGGGGAAACAACGGTAGTACATTGGATAATGGACAGGCGCGCAGACGAAGACGACCCAGGATCGAACCAGGTAAAAGGAAAAAAAAATAAAAAAAACAAGGACAAGGACAAGGACAAGGACAAGGACAAGGACAAGGACAAGGACAAGGACAAGGACAAGGACAAGGACAAGGACAAGGACAAGGACAAGGACAAGGACAAGGACAAGGACAAGGACAAGGACAAGGACAAGGACAAGGACAAGGACAAGGACAAGGACAAGGACAAGGACAAGGACAAGGACAAGGACAAGGACAAGGACAAGGACAAGGACAAGGACAAGGACAAGGACAAGGACAAGGACAAGGACAAGGACAAGGACAAGGACAAGGACAAGGACAAGGACAAGGACAAGGACAAGGACAAGGACAAGGACAAGGACAAGGACAAGGACAAGGACAAGGACAAGGACAAGGACAAGGACAAGGACAAGGACAAGGACAAGGACAAGGACAAGGACAAGGACAAGGACAAGGACAAGGACAAGGACAAGGACAAGGACAAGGACAAGGACAAGGACAAGGACAAGGACAAGGACAAGGACAAGGACAAGGACAAGGACACGGACAAGGACAAGGACAAGGACAAGGACAAGGACAAGGACAAGGACAAGGACAAGGACAAGGACAAGGACAAGGACAAGGACAAGGACAAGGACAAGGACAAGGACAAGGACAAGGACAAGGACAAGGACAAGGACAAGGACAAGGACAAGGACAAGGACAAGGACAAGGACAAGGACAAGGACAAGGACAAGGACAAGGACAAGGACAAGGACAAGGACAAGGACAAGGACAAGGACAAGGACAAGGACAAGGACAAGGACAAGGACAAGGACAAGGACAAGGACAAGGACAAGGACAAGGACAAGGACAAGGACAAGGACAAGGACAAGGACAAGGACAAGGACAAGGACAAGGACAAGGACAAGGACAAGGACAAGGACAAGGACAAGGACAAGGACAAGGACAAGGACAAGGACAAGCACACGGACAAGGACAAGGACAAGGACAAGGACAAGGACAAGGACAAGGACAAGGACAAGGACAAGGACAAGGACAAGGACAAGGACAAGGACAAGGACAAGGACAAGGACAAGGACAAGGACAAGGACAAGGACAAGGACAAGGACAAGGACAAGGCGCTCTCGCCGAGGGGAGGAGCGAGAGCGAGGAGCAAGAGCAAGTTGCTCTTGCACCCGCTCTCGCCGAGGGGAGGAGCGAGAGCGAGGAGCAAGAGCAAGTTGCTCTTGCACCCGCTCTCGCCGAGGGGAGGAGCGAGAGCGAGGAGCAAGAGCAAGTTGCTCTTGCACCCGCTCTCGCCGAGGGGAGGAGCGAGAGCGAGGAGCAAGAGCAACGTTAAAAATTAAAACAAAAGTAAAATTGTAAAAAGTAAAAATGCAAAAATTTAAATAATCAAAAATGAAATTGAAAGATTATATGAAAGGAAGGCGGTGAATGAAATTAAGCGAGGAGCAAGAGCAAGTTTTACACGCAGAATCCTAGAAAATGAGGGCGCTAATTTTTCACGCCGAAACAGAGAATTTAAGGGCGCTAATTTTTCACGCCGAAACAGAGAATTTGAGGGCGCTAATTTTATACGCCCAAACCGAGAAAATGAAGGCGCTAATTTTATACGATTAAACTGAGGAAACAACAACAACAGCAACAGCAACAACAGCAAAAACAACAATCTTCTAAGCGTCGTAAATTATTCGCTCGTTCCAGTATTTTTTTCATCAATCCAACTTCTAGTTAGGCAGGAATAAGTTGGTGTCATCATTCCTGCTTTTATTTCGGCAACAATTATTTTTCATCAATACAACTTCTATTCAATTAAAATTTATTGTTTATCAATGCAGCTTCAACGATGCTGGTTTTTTTCGGCTGGTAATAGGTCTGCTCAGTAATTTTCAAATATATAGTTACCAAGATGCTTATTGTGTTTTTCCTCTGGTTCCTTTGCCTCGATTCGATCCTTGTCCTTGTCCTTGTCCTATGGACAAGGACAAGGACAAGGACAAGGACAAGGACAAGGACAAGGACAAGGACAAGGACAAGGACAAGGACAAGGACAAGGACAAGGACAAGGACAAGGACAAGGACAAGGACAAGGACAAGGACAAGGACAAGGACAAGGACAAGGACAAGGACAAGGACAAGGACAAGGACAAGGACAAGGACAAGGACAAGGACAAGGACAAGGACAAGGACAAGGACAAGGACAAGGACAAGGACAAGGACAAGGACAAGGACAAGGACAAGGACAAGGACAAGGACAAGGACAAGGACAAGGACAAGGACAAGGACAAGGACAAGGACAAGGACAAGGACAAGGACAAGGACAAGGACAAGGACAAGGACAAGGACAAGGACAAGGACAAGGACAAGGACAAGGACAAGGACAAGGACAAGGACAAGGACAAGGACAAGGACAAGGACAAGGACAAGGACAAGGACAAGGACAAGGACAAGGACAAGGACAAGGACAAGGACAAGGACAAGGACAAGGACAAGGACAAGGACAAGGACAAGGACAAGGACAAGGACAAGGACAAGGACAAGGACAAGGACAAGGACAAGGACAAGGACAAGGACAAGGACAAGGACAAGGACAAGGACAAGGACAAGGACAAGGACAAGGACAAGGACAAGGACAAGGACAAGGACAAGGACAAGGACAAGGACAAGGACAAGGACAAGGACAAGGACAAGGACAAGGACAAGGACAAGGACAAGGACAAGGACAAGGACAAGGACAAGGACAAGGACAAGGACAAGGACAATGACAAGGACAAGGACAAGGACAAGGACAAGGACAAGGACAAGGACAAGGACAAGGACAAGGACAAGGACAAGGACAAGGACAAGGACAAGGACAAGGACAAGGACAAGGACAAGGACAAGGACAAGGACAAGGACAAGGACAAGGACAAGGACAAGGACAAGGACAAGGACAAGGACAAGGACAAGGACAAGGACAAGGACAAGGACAAGGACAAGGACACGGACAAGGACAAGGACAAGGACAAGGACAAGGACAAGGACAAGGACAAGGACAAGGACAAGGACAAGGACAAGGACAAGGACAAGGACAAGGACAAGGACAAGGACAAGGACAAGGACAAGGACAAGGACAAGGACAAGGACAAGGACAAGGACAAGGACAAGGACAAGGACAAGGACAAGGACAAGGACAAGGACAAGGACAAGGACAAGGCGCTCTCGCCGAGGGGAGGAGCGAGAGCGAGGAGCAAGAGCAAGTTGCTCTTGCACCCGCTCTCGCCGAGGGGAGGAGCGAGAGCGAGGAGCAAGAGCAAGTTGCTCTTGCACCCGCTCTCGCCGAGGGGAGGAGCGAGAGCGAGGAGCAAGAGCAAGTTGCTCTTGCACCCGCTCTCGCCGAGGGGAGGAGCGAGAGCGAGGAGCAAGAGCAAGTTGCTCTTGCACCCGCTCTCGCCGAGGGGAGGAGCGAGAGCGAGGAGCAAGAGCAAGTTGCTCTTGCACCCGCTCTCGCCGAGGGGAGGAGCGAGAGCGAGGAGCAAGAGCAACGTTAAAAATTAAAACAAAAGTAAAATTGTAAAAAGTAAAAATGCAAAAATTTAAATAATCAAAAATGAAATTGAAAGATTATATGAAAGGAAGGCGGTGAATGAAATTAAGCGAGGAGCAAGAGCAAGTTTTACACGCAGAATCCTAGAAAATGAGGGCGCTAATTTTTCACGCCGAAACAGAGAATTTAAGGGCGCTAATTTTTCACGCCGAAACAGAGAATTTGAGGGCGCTAATTTTATACGCCCAAACCGAGAAAATGAAGGCGCTAATTTTATACGATTAAACTGAGGAAACAACAACAACAGCAACAGCAACAGCAACAACAGCAAAAACAACAATCTTCTAAGCGTCGTAAATTATTCGCTCGTTCCAGTATTTTTTTCATCAATCCAACTTCTAGTTAGGCAGGAATAAGTTGGTGTCATCATTCCTGCTTTTATTTCGGCAACAATTATTTTTCATCAATACAACTTCTATTCAATTAAAATTTATTGTTTATCAATGCAGCTTCAACGATGCTGGTTTTTTTCGGCTGGTAATAGGTCTGCTCAGTAATTTTCAAATATATAGTTACCAAGATGCTTATTGTGTTTTTCCTCTGGTTCCTTTGCCTCGATTCGATCACTACTATCTTACATGTGGAGCCTGTGTGCCAAACGCCAATGTACCGTACGCGAACGATATTATCACTGACACAAAGCTTCTTTTGTAGTCGCTAGGCGGCGCCACGTCACCATACTAGGCGATAATATCGAATAAATATTATCATTAAGGACACAAAAACGGGGAAACAACGGTAGTACATTGGATAATGGACAGGCGCGCAGACGAAGACGACCCAGGATCGAACCAGGTAAAAGGAAAAAAAAATAAAAAAACAAGGACAAGGACAAGGACAAGGACAAGGACAAGGACAAGGACAAGGACAAGGACAAGGACAAGGACAAGGACAAGGACAAGGACAAGGACAAGGACAAGGACAAGGACAAGGACAAGGACAAGGACAAGGACAAGGACAAGGACAAGGACAAGGACAAGGACAAGGACAAGGACAAGGACAAGGACAAGGACAAGGACAAGGACAAGGACAAGGACAAGGCGCTCTCGCCGAGGGGAGGAGCGAGAGCGAGGAGCAAGAGCAAGTTGCTCTTGCACCCGCTCTCGCCGAGGGGAGGAGCGAGAGCGAGGAGCAAGAGCAAGTTGCTCTTGCACCCGCTCTCGCCGAGGGGAGGAGCGAGAGCGAGGAGCAAGAGCAAGTTGCTCTTGCATCCGCTCTCGCCGAGGGGAGGAGCGAGAGCGAGGAGCAAGAGCAAGTTGCTCTTGCACCCGCTCTCGCCGAGGGGAGGAGCGAGAGCGAGGAGCAAGAGCAAGTTGCTCTTGCACCCGCTCTCGCCGAGGGGAGGAGCGAGAGCGAGGAGCAAGAGCAACGTTAAAAATTAAAACAAAAGTAAAATTGTAAAAAGTAAAAATGCAAAAATTTAAATAATCAAAAATGAAATTGAAAGATTATATGAAAGGAAGGCGGTGAATGAAATTAAGCGAGGAGCAAGAGCAAGTTTTACACGCAGAATCCTAGAAAATGAGGGCGCTAATTTTTCACGCCGAAACAGAGAATTTAAGGGCGCTAATTTTTCACGCCGAAACAGAGAATTTGAGGGCGCTAATTTTATACGCCCAAACCGAGAAAATGAAGGCGCTAATTTTATACGATTAAACTGAGGAAACAACAACAACAGCAACAGCAACAACAGCAAAAACAACAATCTTCTAAGCGTCGTAAATTATTCGCTCGTTCCAGTATTTTTTTCATCAATCCAACTTCTAGTTAGGCAGGAATAAGTTGGTGTCATCATTCCTGCTTTTATTTCGGCAACAATTATTTTTCATCAATACAACTTCTATTCAATTAAAATTTATTGTTTATCAATGCAGCTTCAACGATGCTGGTTTTTTTCGGCTGGTAATAGGTCTGCTCAGTAATTTTCAAATATATAGTTACCAAGATGCTTATTGTGTTTTTCCTCTGGTTCCTTTGCCTCGATTCGATCACTACTATCTTACATGTGGAGCCTGTGTGCCAAACGCCAATGTACCGTACGCGAACGATATTATCACTGACACAAAGCTTCTTTTGTAGTCGCTAGGCGGCGCCACGTCACCATACTAGGCGATAATATCGAATAAATATTATCATTAAGGACACAAAAACGGGGAAACAACGGTAGTACATTGGATAATGGACAGGCGCGCAGACGAAGACGACCCAGGATCGAACCAGGTAAAAGGAAAAAAAAATAAAAAAACAAGGACAAGGACAAGGACAAGGACAAGGACAAGGACAAGGACAAGGACAAGGACAAGGACAAGGACAAGGACAAGGACAAGGACAAGGACAAGGACAAGGACAAGGACAAGGACAAGGACAAGGACAAGGACAAGGACAAGGACAAGGACAAGGACAAGGACAAGGACAAGGACAAGGACAAGGACAAGGACAAGGACAAGGACAAGGACAAGGACAAGGACAAGGACAAGGACAAGGACAAGGACAAGGACAAGGACAAGGACAAGGACAAGGACAAGGACAAGGACAAGGACAAGGACAAGGACAAGGACAAGGACAAGGACAAGGACAAGGACAAGGACAAGGACAAGGACAAGGACAAGGACAAGGACAAGGACAAGGACAAGGACAAGGACAAGGACAAGGACAAGGACAAGGACAAGGACAAGGACAAGGACAAGGACAAGGACAAGGACAAGGACAAGGACAAGGACAAGGACAAGGACAAGGACAAGGACAAGGACAAGGACAAGGACAAGGACAAGGACAAGGACAAGGACAAGGACAAGGACAAGGACAAGGACAAGGACAAGGACAAGGACAAGGACAAGGACAAGGACAAGGACAAGGACAAGGACAAGGACAAGGACAAGGACAAGGACAAGGACAAGGACAAGGACAAGGACAAGGACAAGGACAAGGACAAGGACAAGGACAAGGACAAGGACAAGGACAAGGACAAGGACAAGGACAAGGACAAGGACAAGGACAAGGACAAGGACAAGGACAAGGACAAGGACAAGGACAAGGACAAGGACAAGGACAAGGACAAGGACAAGGACAAGGACAAGGACAAGGACAAGGACAAGGACAAGGACAAGGACAAGGACAAGGACAAGGACAAGGACAAGGACAAGGACAAGGACAAGGACAAGGACAAGGACAAGGACAAGGACAAGGACAAGGACAAGGACAAGGACAAGGACAAGGACAAGGACAAGGACAAGGACAAGGACAAGGACAAGGACAAGGACAAGGACAAGGACAAGGACAAGGACAAGGACAAGGACAAGGACAAGGACAAGGACAAGGCGCTCTCGCCGAGGGGAGGAGCGAGAGCGAGGAGCAAGAGCAAGTTGCTCTTGCACCCGCTCTCGCCGAGGGGAGGAGCGAGAGCGAGGAGCAAGAGCAAGTTGCTCTTGCACCCGCTCTCGCCGAGGGGAGGAGCGAGAGCGAGGAGCAAGAGCAAGTTGCTCTTGCACCCGCTCTCGCCGAGGGGAGGAGCGAGAGCGAGGAGCAAGAGCAAGTTGCTCTTGCACCCGCTCTCGCCGAGGGGAGGAGCGAGAGCGAGGAGCAAGAGCAAGTTGCTCTTGCACCCGCTCTCGCCGAGGGGAGGAGCGAGAGCGAGGAGCAAGAGCAAGTTGCTCTTGCACCCGCTCTCGCCGAGGGGAGGAGCGAGAGCGAGGAGCAAGAGCAAGTTGCTCTTGCACCCGCTCTCGCCGAGGGGAGGAGCGAGAGCGAGGAGCAAGAGCAAGTTGCTCTTGCACCCGCTCTCGCCGAGGGGAGGAGCGAGAGCGAGGAGCAAGAGCAAGTTGCTCTTGCACCCGCTCTCGCCGAGGGGAGGAGCGAGAGCGAGGAGCAAGAGCAAGTTGCTCTTGCACCCGCTCTCGCCGAGGGGAGGAGCGAGAGCGAGGAGCAAGAGCAAGTTGCTCTTGCACCCGCTCTCGCCGAGGGGAGGAGCGAGAGCGAGGAGCAAGAGCAAGTTGCTCTTGCACCCGCTCTCGCCGAGGGGAGGAGCGAGAGCGAGGAGCAAGAGCAAGTTGCTCTTGCACCCGCTCTCGCCGAGGGGAGGAGCGAGAGCGAGGAGCAAGAGCAAGTTGCTCTTGCACCCGCTCTCGCCGAGGGGAGGAGCGAGAGCGAGGAGCAAGAGCAAGTTGCTCTTGCACCCGCTCTCGCCGAGGGGAGGAGCGAGAGCGAGGAGCAAGAGCAAGTTGCTCTTGCACCCGCTCTCGCCGAGGGGAGGAGCGAGAGCGAGGAGCAAGAGCAAGTTGCTCTTGCACCCGCTCTCGCCGAGGGGAGGAGCGAGAGCGAGGAGCAAGAGCAAGTTGCTCTTGCACCCGCTCTCGCCGAGGGGAGGAGCGAGAGCGAGGAGCAAGAGCAAGTTGCTCTTGCACCCGCTCTCGCCGAGGGGAGGAGCGAGAGCGAGGAGCAAGAGCAAGTTGCTCTTGCACCCGCTCTCGCCGAGGGGAGGAGCGAGAGCGAGGAGCAAGAGCAAGTTGCTCTTGCACCCGCTCTCGCCGAGGGGAGGAGCGAGAGCGAGGAGCAAGAGCAAGTTGCTCTTGCACCCGCTCTCGCCGAGGGGAGGAGCGAGAGCGAGGAGCAAGAGCAAGTTGCTCTTGCACCCGCTCTCGCCGAGGGGAGGAGCGAGAGCGAGGAGCAAGAGCAAGTTGCTCTTGCACCCGCTCTCGCCGAGGGGAGGAGCGAGAGCGAGGAGCAAGAGCAAGTTGCTCTTGCACCCGCTCTCGCCGAGGGGAGGAGCGAGAGCGAGGAGCAAGAGCAAGTTGCTCTTGCACCCGCTCTCGCCGAGGGGAGGAGCGAGAGCGAGGAGCAAGAGCAAGTTGCTCTTGCACCCGCTCTCGCCGAGGGGAGGAGCGAGAGCGAGGAGCAAGAGCAAGTTGCTCTTGCACCCGCTCTCGCCGAGGGGAGGAGCGAGAGCGAGGAGCAAGAGCAAGTTGCTCTTGCACCCGCTCTCGCCGAGGGGAGGAGCGAGAGCGAGGAGCAAGAGCAAGTTGCTCTTGCACCCGCTCTCGCCGAGGGGAGGAGCGAGAGCGAGGAGCAAGAGCAAGTTGCTCTTGCACCCGCTCTCGCCGAGGGGAGGAGCGAGAGCGAGGAGCAAGAGCAAGTTGCTCTTGCACCCGCTCTCGCCGAGGGGAGGAGCGAGAGCGAGGAGCAAGAGCAAGTTGCTCTTGCACCCGCTCTCGCCGAGGGGAGGAGCGAGAGCGAGGAGCAAGAGCAAGTTGCTCTTGCACCCGCTCTCGCCGAGGGGAGGAGCGAGAGCGAGGAGCAAGAGCAAGTTGCTCTTGCACCCGCTCTCGCCGAGGGGAGGAGCGAGAGCGAGGAGCAAGAGCAAGTTGCTCTTGCACCCGCTCTCGCCGAGGGGAGGAGCGAGAGCGAGGAGCAAGAGCAAGTTGCTCTTGCACCCGCTCTCGCCGAGGGGAGGAGCGGGAGGAGCGAGAGCGAGGAGCAAGAGCAACGTTAAAAATTAAAACAAAAGTAAAATTGTAAAAAGTAAAAATGCAAAAATTTAAATAATCAAAAATGAAATTGAAAGATTATATGAAAGGAAGGCGGTGAATGAAATTAAGCGAGGAGCAAGAGCAAGTTTTACACGCAGAATCCTAGAAAATGAGGGCGCTAATTTTTCACGCCGAAACAGAGAATTTAAGGGCGCTAATTTTTCACGCCGAAACAGAGAATTTGAGGGCGCTAATTTTATACGCCCAAACCGAGAAAATGAAGGCGCTAATTTTATACGATTAAACTGAGGAAACAACAACAACAGCAACAGCAACAACAGCAAAAACAACAATCTTCTAAGCGTCGTAAATTATTCGCTCGTTCCAGTATTTTTTTCATCAATCCAACTTCTAGTTAGGCAGGAATAAGTTGGTGTCATCATTCCTGCTTTTATTTCGGCAACAATTATTTTTCATCAATACAACTTCTATTCAATTAAAATTTATTGTTTATCAATGCAGCTTCAACGATGCTGGTTTTTTTCGGCTGGTAATAGGTCTGCTCAGTAATTTTCAAATATATAGTTACCAAGATGCTTATTGTGTTTTTCCTCTGGTTCCTTTGCCTCGATTCGATCACTACTATCTTACATGTGGAGCCTGTGTGCCAAACGCCAATGTACCGTACGCGAACGATATTATCACTGACACAAAGCTTCTTTTGTAGTCGCTAGGCGGCGCCACGTCACCATACTAGGCGATAATATCGAATAAATATTATCATTAAGGACACAAAAACGGGGAAACAACGGTAGTACATTGGATAATGGACAGGCGCGCAGACGAAGACGACCCAGGATCGAACCAGGTAAAAGGAAAAAAAAATAAAAAAACAAGGACAAGGACAAGGACAAGGACAAGGACAAGGACAAGGACAAGGACAAGGACAAGGACAAGGACAAGGACAAGGACAAGGACAAGGACAAGGACAAGGACAAGGACAAGGACAAGGACAAGGACAAGGACAAGGACAAGGACAAGGACAAGGACAAGGACAAGGACAAGGACAAGGACAAGGACAAGGACAAGGACAAGGACAAGGACAAGGACAAGGACAAGGACAAGGACAAGGACAAGGACAAGGACAAGGACAAGGACAAGGACAAGGACAAGGACAAGGACAAGGACAAGGACAAGGACAAGGACAAGGACAAGGACAAGGACAAGGACAAGGACAAGGACAAGGACAAGGACAAGGACAAGGACAAGGACAAGGACAAGGACAAGGACAAGGACAAGGACAAGGACAAGGACAAGGACAAGGACAAGGACAAGGACAAGGACAAGGACAAGGACAAGGACAAGGACAAGGACAAGGACAAGGACAAGGACAAGGACAAGGACAAGGACAAGGACAAGGACAAGGACAAGGACAAGGACAAGGACAAGGACAAGGACAAGGACAAGGACAAGGACAAGGACAAGGACAAGGACAAGGACAAGGACAAGGACAAGGACAAGGACAAGGACAAGGACAAGGACAAGGACAAGGACAAGGACAAGGACAAGGACAAGGACAAGGACAAGGACAAGGACAAGGACAAGGACAAGGACAAGGACAAGGACAAGGACAAGGACAAGGACAAGGACAAGGACAAGGACAAGGACAAGGACAAGGACAAGGACAAGGACAAGGACAAGGACAAGGACAAGGACAAGGACAAGGACAAGGACAAGGACAAGGACAAGGACAAGGACAAGGACAAGGACAAGGACAAGGACAAGGACAAGGACAAGGACAAGGACAAGGACAAGGACAAGGACAAGGACAAGGACAAGGACAAGGACAAGGACAAGGACAAGGACAAGGACAAGGACAAGGACA
This sequence comes from Lumbricus rubellus, assembly GCA_945859605.1. NCBI lineage: Eukaryota > Metazoa > Annelida > Clitellata > Crassiclitellata > Lumbricidae > Lumbricus > Lumbricus rubellus. The sequence continues at coordinate 20,132 of CAMAOG010000185.1, read as the reverse complement.
AGGACAAGGACAAGGACAAGGCGCTCTCGCCGAGGGGAGGAGCGAGAGCGAGGAGCAAGAGCAAGTTGCTCTTGCACCCGCTCTCGCCGAGGGGAGGAGCGAGAGCGAGGAGCAAGAGCAAGTTGCTCTTGCACCCGCTCTCGCCGAGGGGAGGAGCGAGAGCGAGGAGCAAGAGCAAGTTGCTCTTGCACCCGCTCTCGCCGAGGGGAGGAGCGAGAGCGAGGAGCAAGAGCAAGTTGCTCTTGCACCCGCTCTCGCCGAGGGGAGGAGCGAGAGCGAGGAGCAAGAGCAAGTTGCTCTTGCACCCGCTCTCGCCGAGGGGAGGAGCGAGAGCGAGGAGCAAGAGCAAGTTGCTCTTGCACCCGCTCTCGCCGAGGGGAGGAGCGAGAGCGAGGAGCAAGAGCAAGTTGCTCTTGCACCCGCTCTCGCCGAGGGGAGGAGCGAGAGCGAGGAGCAAGAGCAAGTTGCTCTTGCACCCGCTCTCGCCGAGGGGAGGAGCGAGAGCGAGGAGCAAGAGCAAGTTGCTCTTGCACCCGCTCTCGCCGAGGGGAGGAGCGAGAGCGAGGAGCAAGAGCAAGTTGCTCTTGCACCCGCTCTCGCCGAGGGGAGGAGCGAGAGCGAGGAGCAAGAGCAAGTTGCTCTTGCACCCGCTCTCGCCGAGGGGAGGAGCGAGAGCGAGGAGCAAGAGCAACGTTAAAAATTAAAACAAAAGTAAAATTGTAAAAAGTAAAAATGCAAAAATTTAAATAATCAAAAATGAAATTGAAAGATTATATGAAAGGAAGGCGGTGAATGAAATTAAGCGAGGAGCAAGAGCAAGTTTTACACGCAGAATCCTAGAAAATGAGGGCGCTAATTTTTCACGCCGAAACAGAGAATTTAAGGGCGCTAATTTTTCACGCCGAAACAGAGAATTTGAGGGCGCTAATTTTATACGCCCAAACCGAGAAAATGAAGGCGCTAATTTTATACGATTAAACTGAGGAAACAACAACAACAGCAACAGCAACAACAGCAAAAACAACAATCTTCTAAGCGTCGTAAATTATTCGCTCGTTCCAGTATTTTTTTCATCAATCCAACTTCTAGTTAGGCAGGAATAAGTTGGTGTCATCATTCCTGCTTTTATTTCGGCAACAATTATTTTTCATCAATACAACTTCTATTCAATTAAAATTTATTGTTTATCAATGCAGCTTCAACGATGCTGGTTTTTTTCGGCTGGTAATAGGTCTGCTCAGTAATTTTCAAATATATAGTTACCAAGATGCTTATTGTGTTTTTCCTCTGGTTCCTTTGCCTCGATTCGATCACTACTATCTTACATGTGGAGCCTGTGTGCCAAACGCCAATGTACCGTACGCGAACGATATTATCACTGACACAAAGCTTCTTTTGTAGTCGCTAGGCGGCGCCACGTCACCATACTAGGCGATAATATCGAATAAATATTATCATTAAGGACACAAAAACGGGGAAACAACGGTAGTACATTGGATAATGGACAGGCGCGCAGACGAAGACGACCCAGGATCGAACCAGGTAAAAGGAAAAAAAAATAAAAAAACAAGGACAAGGACAAGGACAAGGACAAGGACAAGGACAAGGACAAGGACAAGGACAAGGACAAGGACAAGGACAAGGACAAGGACAAGGACAAGGACAAGGACAAGGACAAGGACAAGGACAAGGACAAGGACAAGGACAAGGACAAGGACAAGGACAAGGACAAGGACAAGGACAAGGACAAGGACAAGGACAAGGACAAGGACAAGGACAAGGACAAGGACAAGGACAAGGACAAGGACAAGGACAAGGACAAGGACAAGGACAAGGACAAGGACAAGGACAAGGACAAGGACAAGGACAAGGACAAGGACAAGGACAAGGACAAGGACAAGGACAAGGACAAGGACAAGGACAAGGACAAGGACAAGGACAAGGACAAGGACAAGGACAAGGACAAGGACAAGGACAAGGACAAGGACAAGGACAAGGACAAGGACAAGGACAAGGACAAGGACAAGGACAAGGACAAGGACAAGGACAAGGACAAGGACAAGGACAAGGACAAGGACAAGGACAAGGACAAGGACAAGGACAAGGACAAGGACAAGGACAAGGACAAGGACAAGGACAAGGACAAGGACAAGGACAAGGACAAGGACAAGGACAAGGACAAGGACAAGGACAAGGACAAGGACAAGGACAAGGACAAGGACAAGGACAAGGACAAGGACAAGGACAAGGACAAGGACAAGGACAAGGACAAGGACAAGGACAAGGACAAGGACAAGGACAAGGACAAGGACAAGGACAAGGACAAGGACAAGGACAAGGACAAGGACAAGGACAAGGACAAGGACAAGGACAAGGACAAGGACAAGGACAAGGACAAGGACAAGGACAAGGACAAGGACAAGGACAAGGACAAGGACAAGGACAAGGACAAGGACAAGGACAAGGACAAGGACAAGGACAAGGACAAGGACAAGGACAAGGACAAGGACAAGGACAAGGACAAGGACAAGGACAAGGACAAGGACAAGGACAAGGACAAGGACAAGGACAAGGACAAGGACAAGGACAAGGACAAGGACAAGGACAAGGACAAGGACAAGGACAAGGACAAGGACAAGGACAAGGACAAGGACAAGGACAAGGACAAGGACAAGGACAAGGACAAGGACAAGGACAAGGACAAGGACAAGGACAAGGACAAGGACAAGGACAAGGACAAGGACAAGGACAAGGACAAGGACAAGGACAAGGACAAGGACAAGGACAAGGACAAGGACAAGGACAATGACAAGGACAAGGACAAGGACAAGGACAAGGACAAGGACAAGGACAAGGACAAGGACAAGGACAAGGACAAGGACAAGGACAAGGACAAGGACAAGGACAAGGACAAGGACAAGGACAAGGACAAGGACAAGGACAAGGACAAGGACAAGGACAAGGACAAGGACAAGGACAAGGACAAGGACAAGGACAAGGACAAGGACAAGGACAAGGACAAGGACAAGGACAAGGACAAGGCGCTCTCGCCGAGGGGAGGAGCGAGAGCGAGGAGCAAGAGCAAGTTGCTCTTGCACCCGCTCTCGCCGAGGGGAGGAGCGAGAGCGAGGAGCAAGAGCAAGTTGCTCTTGCACCCGCTCTCGCCGAGGGGAGGAGCGAGAGCGAGGAGCAAGAGCAAGTTGCTCTTGCACCCGCTCTCGCCGAGGGGAGGAGCGAGAGCGAGGAGCAAGAGCAAGTTGCTCTTGCACCCGCTCTCGCCGAGGGGAGGAGCGAGAGCGAGGAGCAAGAGCAAGTTGCTCTTGCACCCGCTCTCGCCGAGGGGAGGAGCGAGAGCGAGGAGCAAGAGCAAGTTGCTCTTGCACCCGCTCTCGCCGAGGGGAGGAGCGAGAGCGAGGAGCAAGAGCAAGTTGCTCTTGCACCCGCTCTCGCCGAGGGGAGGAGCGAGAGCGAGGAGCAAGAGCAAGTTGCTCTTGCACCCGCTCTCGCCGAGGGGAGGAGCGAGAGCGAGGAGCAAGAGCAAGTTGCTCTTGCACCCGCTCTCGCCGAGGGGAGGAGCGAGAGCGAGGAGCAAGAGCAAGTTGCTCTTGCACCCGCTCTCGCCGAGGGGAGGAGCGAGAGCGAGGAGCAAGAGCAAGTTGCTCTTGCACCCGCTCTCGCCGAGGGGAGGAGCGAGAGCGAGGAGCAAGAGCAAGTTGCTCTTGCACCCGCTCTCGCCGAGGGGAGGAGCGAGAGCGAGGAGCAAGAGCAAGTTGCTCTTGCACCCGCTCTCGCCGAGGGGAGGAGCGAGAGCGAGGAGCAAGAGCAACGTTAAAAATTAAAACAAAAGTAAAATTGTAAAAAGTAAAAATGCAAAAATTTAAATAATCAAAAATGAAATTGAAAGATTATATGAAAGGAAGGCGGTGAATGAAATTAAGCGAGGAGCAAGAGCAAGTTTTACACGCAGAATCCTAGAAAATGAGGGCGCTAATTTTTCACGCCGAAACAGAGAATTTAAGGGCGCTAATTTTTCACGCCGAAACAGAGAATTTGAGGGCGCTAATTTTATACGCCCAAACCGAGAAAATGAAGGCGCTAATTTTATACGATTAAACTGAGGAAACAACAACAACAGCAACAGCAACAACAGCAAAAACAACAATCTTCTAAGCGTCGTAAATTATTCGCTCGTTCCAGTATTTTTTTCATCAATCCAACTTCTAGTTAGGCAGGAATAAGTTGGTGTCATCATTCCTGCTTTTATTTCGGCAACAATTATTTTTCATCAATACAACTTCTATTCAATTAAAATTTATTGTTTATCAATGCAGCTTCAACGATGCTGGTTTTTTTCGGCTGGTAATAGGTCTGCTCAGTAATTTTCAAATATATAGTTACCAAGATGCTTATTGTGTTTTTCCTCTGGTTCCTTTGCCTCGATTCGATCACTACTATCTTACATGTGGAGCCTGTGTGCCAAACGCCAATGTACCGTACGCGAACGATATTATCACTGACACAAAGCTTCTTTTGTAGTCGCTAGGCGGCGCCACGTCACCATACTAGGCGATAATATCGAATAAATATTATCATTAAGGACACAAAAACGGGGAAACAACGGTAGTACATTGGATAATGGACAGGCGCGCAGACGAAGACGACCCAGGATCGAACCAGGTAAAAGGAAAAAAAAATAAAAAAACAAGGACAAGGACAAGGACAAGGACAAGGACAAGGACAAGGACAAGGACAAGGACAAGGACAAGGACAAGGACAAGGACAAGGACAAGGACAAGGACAAGGACAAGGACAAGGACAAGGACAAGGACAAGGACAAGGACAAGGACAAGGACAAGGACAAGGACAAGGACAAGGACAAGGACAAGGACAAGGACAAGGACAAGGACAAGGACAAGGACAAGGACAAGGACAAGGACAAGGACAAGGACAAGGACAAGGACAAGGACAAGGACAAGGACAAGGACAAGGACAAGGACAAGGACAAGGACAAGGACAAGGACAAGGACAAGGACAAGGACAAGGACAAGGACAAGGACAAGGACAAGGACAAGGACAAGGACAAGGACAAGGACAAGGACAAGGACAAGGACAAGGACAAGGACAAGGACAAGGACAAGGACAAGGACAAGGACAAGGACAAGGACAAGGACAAGGACAAGGACAAGGACAAGGACAAGGACAAGGACAAGGACAAGGACAAGGACAAGGACAAGGACAAGGACAAGGACAAGGACAAGGACAAGGACAAGGACAAGGACAAGGACAAGGACAAGGACAAGGACAAGGACAAGGACAAGGACAAGGACAAGGACAAGGACAAGGACAAGGACAAGGACAAGGACAAGGACAAGGACAAGGACAAGGACAAGGACAAGGACAAGGACAAGGACAAGGACAAGGACAAGGACAAGGACAAGGACAAGGACAAGGACAAGGACAAGGACAAGGACAAGGACAAGGACAAGGACAAGGACAAGGACAAGGACAAGGACAAGGACAAGGACAAGGACAAGGACAAGGACAAGGACAAGGACAAGGACAAGGACAAGGCCACGGACAAGGACAAGGACAAGGACAAGGACAAGGACAAGGACAAGGACAAGGACAAGGACAAGGACAAGGACAAGGACAAGGACAAGGACAAGGACAAGGACAAGGACAAGGACAAGGACAAGGACAAGGACAAGGACAAGGACAAGGACAAGGACAAGGACAAGGACAAGGACAAGGACAAGGACAAGGACAAGGACAAGGCGCTCTCGCCGAGGGGAGGAGCGAGAGCGAGGAGCAAGAGCAAGTTGCTCTTGCACCCGCTCTCGCCGAGGGGAGGAGCGAGAGCGAGGAGCAAGAGCAAGTTGCTCTTGCACCCGCTCTCGCCGAGGGGAGGAGCGAGAGCGAGGAGCAAGAGCAAGTTGCTCTTGCACCCGCTCTCGCCGAGGGGAGGAGCGAGAGCGAGGAGCAAGAGCAAGTTGCTCTTGCACCCGCTCTCGCCGAGGGGAGGAGCGAGAGCGAGGAGCAAGAGCAAGTTGCTCTTGCACCCGCTCTCGCCGAGGGGAGGAGCGAGAGCGAGGAGCAAGAGCAAGTTGCTCTTGCACCCGCTCTCGCCGAGGGGAGGAGCGAGAGCGAGGAGCAAGAGCAAGTTGCTCTTGCACCCGCTCTCGCCGAGGGGAGGAGCGAGAGCGAGGAGCAAGAGCAAGTTGCTCTTGCACCCGCTCTCGCCGAGGGGAGGAGCGAGAGCGAGGAGCAAGAGCAAGTTGCTCTTGCACCCGCTCTCGCCGAGGGGAGGAGCGAGAGCGAGGAGCAAGAGCAACGTTAAAAATTAAAACAAAAGTAAAATTGTAAAAAGTAAAAATGCAAAAATTTAAATAATCAAAAATGAAATTGAAAGATTATATGAAAGGAAGGCGGTGAATGAAATTAAGCGAGGAGCAAGAGCAAGTTTTACACGCAGAATCCTAGAAAATGAGGGCGCTAATTTTTCACGCCGAAACAGAGAATTTAAGGGCGCTAATTTTTCACGCCGAAACAGAGAATTTGAGGGCGCTAATTTTATACGCCCAAACCGAGAAAATGAAGGCGCTAATTTTATACGATTAAACTGAGGAAACAACAACAACAGCAACAGCAACAACAGCAAAAACAACAATCTTCTAAGCGTCGTAAATTATTCGCTCGTTCCAGTATTTTTTTCATCAATCCAACTTCTAGTTAGGCAGGAATAAGTTGGTGTCATCATTCCTGCTTTTATTTCGGCAACAATTATTTTTCATCAATACAACTTCTATTCAATTAAAATTTATTGTTTATCAATGCAGCTTCAACGATGCTGGTTTTTTTCGGCTGGTAATAGGTCTGCTCAGTAATTTTCAAATATATAGTTACCAAGATGCTTATTGTGTTTTTCCTCTGGTTCCTTTGCCTCGATTCGATCACTACTATCTTACATGTGGAGCCTGTGTGCCAAACGCCAATGTACCGTACGCGAACGATATTATCACTGACACAAAGCTTCTTTTGTAGTCGCTAGGCGGCGCCACATACTAGGCGATAATATCGAATAAATATTATCATTAAGGACACAAAAACGGGGAAACAACGGTAGTACATTGGATAATGGACAGGCGCGCAGACGAAGACGACCCAGGATCGAACCAGGTAAAAGGAAAAAAAAATAAAAAAACAAGGACAAGAACAAGGACAAGGACAAGGACAAGGACAAGGACAAGGACAAGGACAAGGACAAGGACAAGGACAAGGACAAGGACAAGGACAAGGACAAGGACAAGGACAAGGACAAGGACAAGGACAAGGACAAGGACAAGGACAAGGACAAGGACAAGGACAAGGACAAGGACAAGGACAAGGACAAGGACAAGGACAAGGACAAGGACAAGGACAAGGACAAGGACAAGGACAAGGACAAGGACAAGGACAAGGACAAGGACAAGGACAAGGACAAGGACAAGGACAAGGACAAGGACAAGGACAAGGACAAGGACAAGGACAAGGACAAGGACAAGGACAAGGACAAGGACAAGGACAAGGACAAGGACAAGGACAAGGACAAGGACAAGGACAAGGACAAGGACAAGGACAAGGACAAGGACAAGGACAAGGACAAGGACAAGGACAAGGACAAGGACAAGGACAAGGACAAGGACAAGGACAAGGACAAGGACAAGGACAAGGACAAGGACAAGGACAAGGACAAGGACAAGGACAAGGACAAGGACAAGGACAAGGACAAGGACAAGGACAAGGACAAGGACAAGGACAAGGACAAGGACAAGGACAAGGACAAGGACAAGGACAAGGACAAGGACAAGGACAAGGACAAGGACAAGGACAAGGACAAGGACAAGGACAAGGACAAGGACAAGGACAAGGACAAGGACAAGGACAAGGACAAGGACAAGGACAAGGACAAGGACAAGGACAAGGACAAGGACAAGGACAAGGACAAGGACAAGGACAAGGACAAGGACAAGGACAAGGACAAGGACAAGGACAAGGACAAGGACAAGGACAAGGACAAGGACAAGGACAAGGACAAGGACAAGGACAAGGACAAGGACAAGGACAAGGACAAGGACAAGGACAAGGACAAGGACAAGGACAAGGACAAGGACAAGGACAAGGACAAGGACAAGGACAAGGACAAGGACAAGGACAAGGACAAGGACAAGGACAAGGACAAGGACAAGGACAAGGACAAGGACAAGGACAAGGACAAGGACAAGGACAAGGACAAGGACAAGGACAAGGACAAGGACAAGGACAAGGACAAGGACAAGGACAAGGACAAGGACAAGGACAAGGACAAGGACAAGGACAAGGACAAGGACAAGGACAAGGACAAGGACAAGGACAAGGACAAGGACAAGGACAAGGACAAGGACAAGGACAAGGACAAGGACAAGGCGCTCTCGCCGAGGGGAGGAGCGAGAGCGAGGAGCAAGAGCAAGTTGCTCTTGCACCCGCTCTCGCCGAGGGGAGGAGCGAGAGCGAGGAGCAAGAGCAAGTTGCTCTTGCACCCGCTCTCGCCGAGGGGAGGAGCGAGAGCGAGGAGCAAGAGCAAGTTGCTCTTGCACCCGCTCTCGCCGAGGGGAGGAGCGAGAGCGAGGAGCAAGAGCAACGTTAAAAATTAAAACAAAAGTAAAATTGTAAAAAGTAAAAATGCAAAAATTTAAATAATCAAAAATGAAATTGAAAGATTATATGAAAGGAAGGCGGTGAATGAAATTAAGCGAGGAGCAAGAGCAAGTTTTACACGCAGAATCCTAGAAAATGAGGGCGCTAATTTTTCACGCCGAAACAGAGAATTTAAGGGCGCTAATTTTTCACGCCGAAACAGAGAATTTGAGGGCGCTAATTTTATACGCCCAAACCGAGAAAATGAAGGCGCTAATTTTATACGATTAAACTGAGGAAACAACAACAACAGCAACAGCAACAACAGCAAAAACAACAATCTTCTAAGCGTCGTAAATTATTCGCTCGTTCCAGTATTTTTTTCATCAATCCAACTTCTAGTTAGGCAGGAATAAGTTGGTGTCATCATTCCTGCTTTTATTTCGGCAACAATTATTTTTCATCAATACAACTTCTATTCAATTAAAATTTATTGTTTATCAATGCAGCTTCAACGATGCTGGTTTTTTTCGGCTGGTAATAGGTCTGCTCAGTAATTTTCAAATATATAGTTACCAAGATGCTTATTGTGTTTTTCCTCTGGTTCCTTTGCCTCGATTCGATCCTTGTCCTTGTCCTTGTCCTATGGACAAGGACAAGGACAAGGACAAGGACAAGGACAAGGACAAGGACAAGGACAAGGACAAGGACAAGGACAAGGACAAGGACAAGGACAAGGACAAGGACAAGGACAAGGACAAGGACAAGGACAAGGACAAGGACAAGGACAAGGACAAGGACAAGGACAAGGACAAGGACAAGGACAAGGACAAGGACAAGGACAAGGACAAGGACAAGGACAAGGACAAGGACAAGGACAAGGACAAGGACAAGGACAAGGACAAGGACAAGGACAAGGACAAGGACAAGGACAAGGACAAGGACAAGGACAAGGACAAGGACAAGGACAAGGACAAGGACAAGGACAAGGACAAGGACAAGGACAAGGACAAGGACAAGGACAAGGACAAGGACAAGGACAAGGACAAGGACAAGGACAAGGACAAGGACAAGGACAAGGACAAGGACAAGGACAAGGACAAGGACAAGGACAAGGACAAGGACAAGGACAAGGACAAGGACAAGGACAAGGACAAGGACAAGGACAAGGACAAGGACAAGGACAAGGACAAGGACAAGGACAAGGACAAGGACAAGGACAAGGACAAGGACAAGGACAAGGACAAGGACAAGGACAAGGACAAGGACAAGGACAAGGACAAGGACAAGGACAAGGACAAGGACAAGGACAAGGACAAGGACAAGGACAAGGACAAGGACAAGGACAAGGACAAGGACAAGGACAAGGACAAGGACAAGGACAAGGACAAGGACAAGGACAAGGACAAGGACAAGGACAAGGACAAGGACAAGGACAAGGACAAGGACAAGGACAAGGACAAGGACAAGGACAAGGACAAGGACAAGGACAAGGACAAGGACAAGGACAAGGACAAGGACAAGGACAAGGACAAGGACAAGGACAAGGACAAGGACAAGGACAAGGACAAGGACAAGGACAAGGACAAGGACAAGGACAAGGACAAGGACAAGGACAAGGACAAGGACAAGGACAAGGACAAGGACAAGGACAAGGACAAGGACAAGGACAAGGACAAGGACAAGGACAAGGACAAGGACAAGGACAAGGACAAGGACAAGGACAAGGACAAGGACAAGGACAAGGACAAGGACAAGGACAAGGACAAGGACAAGGACAAGGACAAGGACAAGGACAAGGACAAGGACAAGGACAAGGACAAGGACAAGGACAAGGACAAGGACAAGGACAAGGACAAGGACAAGGACAAGGACAAGGCGCTCTCGCCGAGGGGAGGAGCGAGAGCGAGGAGCAAGAGCAAGTTGCTCTTGCACCCGCTCTCGCCGAGGGGAGGAGCGAGAGCGAGGAGCAAGAGCAAGTTGCTCTTGCACCCGCTCTCGCCGAGGGGAGGAGCGAGAGCGAGGAGCAAGAGCAAGTTGCTCTTGCACCCGCTCTCGCCGAGGGGAGGAGCGAGAGCGAGGAGCAAGAGCAAGTTGCTCTTGCACCCGCTCTCGCCGAGGGGAGGAGCGAGAGCGAGGAGCAAGAGCAAGTTGCTCTTGCACCCGCTCTCGCCGAGGGGAGGAGCGAGAGCGAGGAGCAAGAGCAACGTTAAAAATTAAAACAAAAGTAAAATTGTAAAAAGTAAAAATGCAAAAATTTAAATAATCAAAAATGAAATTGAAAGATTATATGAAAGGAAGGCGGTGAATGAAATTAAGCGAGGAGCAAGAGCAAGTTTTACACGCAGAATCCTAGAAAATGAGGGCGCTAATTTTTCACGCCGAAACAGAGAATTTAAGGGCGCTAATTTTTCACGCCGAAACAGAGAATTTGAGGGCGCTAATTTTATACGCCCAAACCGAGAAAATGAAGGCGCTAATTTTATACGATTAAACTGAGGAAACAACAACAACAGCAACAGCAACAGCAACAACAGCAAAAACAACAATCTTCTAAGCGTCGTAAATTATTCGCTCGTTCCAGTATTTTTTTCATCAATCCAACTTCTAGTTAGGCAGGAATAAGTTGGTGTCATCATTCCTGCTTTTATTTCGGCAACAATTATTTTTCATCAATACAACTTCTATTCAATTAAAATTTATTGTTTATCAATGCAGCTTCAACGATGCTGGTTTTTTTCGGCTGGTAATAGGTCTGCTCAGTAATTTTCAAATATATAGTTACCAAGATGCTTATTGTGTTTTTCCTCTGGTTCCTTTGCCTCGATTCGATCACTACTATCTTACATGTGGAGCCTGTGTGCCAAACGCCAATGTACCGTACGCGAACGATATTATCACTGACACAAAGCTTCTTTTGTAGTCGCTAGGCGGCGCCACGTCACCATACTAGGCGATAATATCGAATAAATATTATCATTAAGGACACAAAAACGGGGAAACAACGGTAGTACATTGGATAATGGACAGGCGCGCAGACGAAGACGACCCAGGATCGAACCAGGTAAAAGGAAAAAAAAATAAAAAAACAAGGACAAGGACAAGGACAAGGACAAGGACAAGGACAAGGACAAGGACAAGGACAAGGACAAGGACAAGGACAAGGACAAGGACAAGGACAAGGACAAGGACAAGGACAAGGACAAGGACAAGGACAAGGACAAGGACAAGGACAAGGACAAGGACAAGGACAAGGACAAGGACAAGGACAAGGACAAGGACAAGGACAAGGACAAGGACAAGGACAAGGACAAGGCGCTCTCGCCGAGGGGAGGAGCGAGAGCGAGGAGCAAGAGCAAGTTGCTCTTGCACCCGCTCTCGCCGAGGGGAGGAGCGAGAGCGAGGAGCAAGAGCAAGTTGCTCTTGCACCCGCTCTCGCCGAGGGGAGGAGCGAGAGCGAGGAGCAAGAGCAAGTTGCTCTTGCATCCGCTCTCGCCGAGGGGAGGAGCGAGAGCGAGGAGCAAGAGCAAGTTGCTCTTGCACCCGCTCTCGCCGAGGGGAGGAGCGAGAGCGAGGAGCAAGAGCAAGTTGCTCTTGCACCCGCTCTCGCCGAGGGGAGGAGCGAGAGCGAGGAGCAAGAGCAACGTTAAAAATTAAAACAAAAGTAAAATTGTAAAAAGTAAAAATGCAAAAATTTAAATAATCAAAAATGAAATTGAAAGATTATATGAAAGGAAGGCGGTGAATGAAATTAAGCGAGGAGCAAGAGCAAGTTTTACACGCAGAATCCTAGAAAATGAGGGCGCTAATTTTTCACGCCGAAACAGAGAATTTAAGGGCGCTAATTTTTCACGCCGAAACAGAGAATTTGAGGGCGCTAATTTTATACGCCCAAACCGAGAAAATGAAGGCGCTAATTTTATACGATTAAACTGAGGAAACAACAACAACAGCAACAGCAACAACAGCAAAAACAACAATCTTCTAAGCGTCGTAAATTATTCGCTCGTTCCAGTATTTTTTTCATCAATCCAACTTCTAGTTAGGCAGGAATAAGTTGGTGTCATCATTCCTGCTTTTATTTCGGCAACAATTATTTTTCATCAATACAACTTCTATTCAATTAAAATTTATTGTTTATCAATGCAGCTTCAACGATGCTGGTTTTTTTCGGCTGGTAATAGGTCTGCTCAGTAATTTTCAAATATATAGTTACCAAGATGCTTATTGTGTTTTTCCTCTGGTTCCTTTGCCTCGATTCGATCACTACTATCTTACATGTGGAGCCTGTGTGCCAAACGCCAATGTACCGTACGCGAACGATATTATCACTGACACAAAGCTTCTTTTGTAGTCGCTAGGCGGCGCCACGTCACCATACTAGGCGATAATATCGAATAAATATTATCATTAAGGACACAAAAACGGGGAAACAACGGTAGTACATTGGATAATGGACAGGCGCGCAGACGAAGAGGACCCAGGATCGAACCAGGTAAAAGGAAAAAAAAATAAAAAAACAAGGACAAGGACAAGGACAAGGACAAGGACAAGGACAAGGACAAGGACAAGGACAAGGACAAGGACAAGGACAAGGACAAGGACAAGGACAAGGACAAGGACAAGGACAAGGACAAGGACAAGGACAAGGACAAGGACAAGGACAAGGACAAGGACAAGGACAAGGACAAGGACAAGGACAAGGACAAGGACAAGGACAAGGACAAGGACAAGGACAAGGACAAGGACAAGGACAAGGACAAGGACAAGGACAAGGACAAGGACAAGGACAAGGACAAGGACAAGGACAAGGACAAGGACAAGGACAAGGACAAGGACAAGGACAAGGACAAGGACAAGGACAAGGACAAGGACAAGGACAAGGACAAGGACAAGGACAAGGACAAGGACAAGGACAAGGACAAGGACAAGGACAAGGACAAGGACAAGGACAAGGACAAGGACAAGGACAAGGACAAGGACAAGGACAAGGACAAGGACAAGGACAAGGACAAGGACAAGGACAAGGACAAGGACAAGGACAAGGACAAGGACAAGGACAAGGACAAGGACAAGGACAAGGACAAGGACAAGGACAAGGACAAGGACAAGGACAAGGACAAGGACAAGGACAAGGACAAGGACAAGGACAAGGACAAGGACAAGGACAAGGACAAGGACAAGGACAAGGACAAGGACAAGGACAAGGACAAGGACAAGGACAAGGACAAGGACAAGGACAAGGACAAGGACAAGGACAAGGACAAGGACAAGGACAAGGACAAGGACAAGGACAAGGACAAGGACAAGGACAAGGACAAGGACAAGGACAAGGACAAGGACAAGGACAAGGACAAGGACAAGGACAAGGACAAGGACAAGGACAAGGACAAGGACAAGGACAAGGACAAGGACAAGGACAAGGACAAGGACAAGGACAAGGACAAGGACAAGGACAAGGACAAGGACAAGGACAAGGACAAGGACAAGGACAAGGACAAGGACAAGGACAAGGACAAGGACAAGGACAAGGACAAGGACAAGGACAAGGACAAGGACAAGGACAAGGACAAGGACAAGGACAAGGACAAGGACAAGGACAAGGACAAGGACAAGGACAAGGACAAGGACAAGGACAAGGACAAGGACAAGGACAAGGACAAGGACAAGGACAAGGACAAGGACAAGGACAAGGACAAGGACAAGGACAAGGACAAGGACAAGGACAAGGACAAGGACAAGGACAAGGACAAGGACAAGGACAAGGACAAGGACAAGGACAAGGACAAGGCTCACTCGCCGAGGGGAGGAGCGAGAGCGAGGAGCAAGAGCAAGTTGCTCTTGCACCCGCTCTCGCCGAGGGGAGGAGCGAGAGCGAGGAGCAAGAGCAAGTTGCTCTTGCACCCGCTCTCGCCGAGGGGAGGAGCGAGAGCGAGGAGCAAGAGCAAGTTGCTCTTGCACCCGCTCTCGCCGAGGGGAGGAGCGAGAGCGAGGAGCAAGAGCAAGTTGCTCTTGCACCCGCTCTCGCCGAGGGGAGGAGCGAGAGCGAGGAGCAAGAGCAAGTTGCTCTTGCACCCGCTCTCGCCGAGGGGAGGAGCGAGAGCGAGGAGCAAGAGCAAGTTGCTCTTGCACCCGCTCTCGCCGAGGGGAGGAGCGAGAGCGAGGAGCAAGAGCAAGTTGCTCTTGCACCCGCTCTCGCCGAGGGGAGGAGCGAGAGCGAGGAGCAAGAGCAAGTTGCTCTTGCACCCGCTCTCGCCGAGGGGAGGAGCGAGAGCGAGGAGCAAGAGCAAGTTGCTCTTGCACCCGCTCTCGCCGAGGGGAGGAGCGAGAGCGAGGAGCAAGAGCAAGTTGCTCTTGCACCCGCTCTCGCCGAGGGGAGGAGCGAGAGCGAGGAGCAAGAGCAAGTTGCTCTTGCACCCGCTCTCGCCGAGGGGAGGAGCGAGAGCGAGGAGCAAGAGCAAGTTGCTCTTGCACCCGCTCTCGCCGAGGGGAGGAGCGAGAGCGAGGAGCAAGAGCAAGTTGCTCTTGCACCCGCTCTCGCCGAGGGGAGGAGCGAGAGCGAGGAGCAAGAGCAAGTTGCTCTTGCACCCGCTCTCGCCGAGGGGAGGAGCGAGAGCGAGGAGCAAGAGCAAGTTGCTCTTGCACCCGCTCTCGCCGAGGGGAGGAGCGAGAGCGAGGAGCAAGAGCAAGTTGCTCTTGCACCCGCTCTCGCCGAGGGGAGGAGCGAGAGCGAGGAGCAAGAGCAAGTTGCTCTTGCACCCGCTCTCGCCGAGGGGAGGAGCGAGAGCGAGGAGCAAGAGCAAGTTGCTCTTGCACCCGCTCTCGCCGAGGGGAGGAGCGAGAGCGAGGAGCAAGAGCAAGTTGCTCTTGCACCCGCTCTCGCCGAGGGGAGGAGCGAGAGCGAGGAGCAAGAGCAAGTTGCTCTTGCACCCGCTCTCGCCGAGGGGAGGAGCGAGAGCGAGGAGCAAGAGCAAGTTGCTCTTGCACCCGCTCTCGCCGAGGGGAGGAGCGAGAGCGAGGAGCAAGAGCAAGTTGCTCTTGCACCCGCTCTCGCCGAGGGGAGGAGCGAGAGCGAGGAGCAAGAGCAAGTTGCTCTTGCACCCGCTCTCGCCGAGGGGAGGAGCGAGAGCGAGGAGCAAGAGCAAGTTGCTCTTGCACCCGCTCTCGCCGAGGGGAGGAGCGAGAGCGAGGAGCAAGAGCAAGTTGCTCTTGCACCCGCTCTCGCCGAGGGGAGGAGCGAGAGCGAGGAGCAAGAGCAAGTTGCTCTTGCACCCGCTCTCGCCGAGGGGAGGAGCGAGAGCGAGGAGCAAGAGCAAGTTGCTCTTGCACCCGCTCTCGCCGAGGGGAGGAGCGAGAGCGAGGAGCAAGAGCAAGTTGCTCTTGCACCCGCTCTCGCCGAGGGGAGGAGCGAGAGCGAGGAGCAAGAGCAAGTTGCTCTTGCACCCGCTCTCGCCGAGGGGAGGAGCGAGAGCGAGGAGCAAGAGCAAGTTGCTCTTGCACCCGCTCTCGCCGAGGGGAGGAGCGAGAGCGAGGAGCAAGAGCAAGTTGCTCTTGCACCCGCTCTCGCCGAGGGGAGGAGCGAGAGCGAGGAGCAAGAGCAAGTTGCTCTTGCACCCGCTCTCGCCGAGGGGAGGAGCGAGAGCGAGGAGCAAGAGCAAGTTGCTCTTGCACCCGCTCTCGCCGAGGGGAGGAGCGAGAGCGAGGAGCAAGAGCAAGTTGCTCTTGCACCCGCTCTCGCCGAGGGGAGGAGCGAGAGCGAGGAGCAAGAGCAAGTTGCTCTTGCACCCGCTCTCGCCGAGGGGAGGAGCGAGAGCGAGGAGCAAGAGCAAGTTGCTCTTGCACCCGCTCTCGCCGAGGGGAGGAGCGAGAGCGAGGAGCAAGAGCAAGTTGCTCTTGCACCCGCTCTCGCCGAGGGGAGGAGCGAGAGCGAGGAGCAAGAGCAAGTTGCTCTTGCACCCGCTCTCGCCGAGGGGAGGAGCGGGAGGAGCGAGAGCGAGGAGCAAGAGCAACGTTAAAAATTAAAACAAAAGTAAAATTGTAAAAAGTAAAAATGCAAAAATTTAAATAATCAAAAATGAAATTGAAAGATTATATGAAAGGAAGGCGGTGAATGAAATTAAGCGAGGAGCAAGAGCAAGTTTTACACGCAGAATCCTAGAAAATGAGGGCGCTAATTTTTCACGCCGAAACAGAGAATTTAAGGGCGCTAATTTTTCACGCCGAAACAGAGAATTTGAGGGCGCTAATTTTATACGCCCAAACCGAGAAAATGAAGGCGCTAATTTTATACGATTAAACTGAGGAAACAACAACAACAGCAACAGCAACAACAGCAAAAACAACAATCTTCTAAGCGTCGTAAATTATTCGCTCGTTCCAGTATTTTTTTCATCAATCCAACTTCTAGTTAGGCAGGAATAAGTTGGTGTCATCATTCCTGCTTTTATTTCGGCAACAATTATTTTTCATCAATACAACTTCTATTCAATTAAAATTTATTGTTTATCAATGCAGCTTCAACGATGCTGGTTTTTTTCGGCTGGTAATAGGTCTGCTCAGTAATTTTCAAATATATAGTTACCAAGATGCTTATTGTGTTTTTCCTCTGGTTCCTTTGCCTCGATTCGATCACTACTATCTTACATGTGGAGCCTGTGTGCCAAACGCCAATGTACCGTACGCGAACGATATTATCACTGACACAAAGCTTCTTTTGTAGTCGCTAGGCGGCGCCACGTCACCATACTAGGCGATAATATCGAATAAATATTATCATTAAGGACACAAAAACGGGGAAACAACGGTAGTACATTGGATAATGGACAGGCGCGCAGACGAAGAGGACCCAGGATCGAACCAGGTAAAAGGAAAAAAAAATAAAAAGACAAGGACAAGGACAAGGACCTCTCGCCGAGGGGAGGAGCGAGAGCGAGGAGCAAGAGCAAGTTGCTCTTGCACCCGCTCTCGCCGAGGGGAGGAGCGAGAGCGAGGAGCAAGAGCAAGTTGCTCTTGCACCCGCTCTCGCCGAGGGGAGGAGCGAGAGCGAGGAGCAAGAGCAAGTTGCTCTTGCACCCGCTCTCGCCGAGGGGAGGAGCGAGAGCGAGGAGCAAGAGCAACGTTAAAAATTAAAACAAAAGTAAAATTGTAAAAAGTAAAAATGCAAAAATTTAAATAATCAAAAATGAAATTGAAAGATTATATGAAAGGAAGGCGGTGAATGAAATTAAGCGAGGAGCAAGAGCAAGTTTTACACGCAGAATCCTAGAAAATGAGGGCGCTAATTTTTCACGCCGAAACAGAGAATTTAAGGGCGCTAATTTTTCACGCCGAAACAGAGAATTTGAGGGCGCTAATTTTATACGCCCAAACCGAGAAAATGAAGGCGCTAATTTTATACGATTAAACTGAGGAAACAACAACAACAGCAACAGCAACAACAGCAAAAACAACAATCTTCTAAGCGTCGTAAATTATTCGCTCGTTCCAGTATTTTTTTCATCAATCCAACTTCTAGTTAGGCAGGAATAAGTTGGTGTCATCATTCCTGCTTTTATTTCGGCAACAATTATTTTTCATCAATACAACTTCTATTCAATTAAAATTTATTGTTTATCAATGCAGCTTCAACGATGCTGGTTTTTTCGGCTGGTAATAGGTCTGCTCAGTAATTTTCAAATATATAGTTACCAAGATGCTTATTGTGTTTTTCCTCTGGTTCCTTTGCCTCGATTCGATCACTACTATCTTACATGTGGAGCCTGTGTGCCAAACGCCAATGTACCGTACGCGAACGATATTATCACTGACACAAAGCTTCTTTTGTAGTCGCTAGGCGGCGCCACGTCACCATACTAGGCGATAATATCGAATAAATATTATCATTAAGGACACAAAAACGGGGAAACAACGGTAGTACATTGGATAATGGACAGGCGCGCAGACGAAGAGGACCCAGGATCGAACCAGGTAAAAGGAAAAAAAAATAAAAAGACAAGGACAAGGACAAGGACCTCTCGCCGAGGGGAGGAGCGAGAGCGAGGAGCAAGAGCAAGTTGCTCTTGCACCCGCTCTCGCCGAGGGGAGGAGCGAGAGCGAGGAGCAAGAGCAAGTTGCTCTTGCACCCGCTCTCGCCGAGGGGAGGAGCGAGAGCGAGGAGCAAGAGCAAGTTGCTCTTGCACCCGCTCTCGCCGAGGGGAGGAGCGAGAGCGAGGAGCAAGAGCAACGTTAAAAATTAAAACAAAAGTAAAATTGTAAAAAGTAAAAATGCAAAAATTTAAATAATCAAAAATGAAATTGAAAGATTATATGAAAGGAAGGCGGTGAATGAAATTAAGCGAGGAGCAAGAGCAAGTTTTACACGCAGAATCCTAGAAAATGAGGGCGCTAATTTTTCACGCCGAAACAGAGAATTTAAGGGCGCTAATTTTTCACGCCGAAACAGAGAATTTGAGGGCGCTAATTTTATACGCCCAAACCGAGAAAATGAAGGCGCTAATTTTATACGATTAAACTGAGGAAACAACAACAACAGCAACAGCAACAACAGCAAAAACAACAATCTTCTAAGCGTCGTAAATTATTCGCTCGTTCCAGTATTTTTTTCATCAATCCAACTTCTAGTTAGGCAGGAATAAGTTGGTGTCATCATTCCTGCTTTTATTTCGGCACCAATTATTTTTCATCAATACAACTTCTATTCAATTAAAATTTATTGTTTATCAATGCAGCTTCAACGATGCTGGTTTTTTTCGGCTGGTAATAGGTCTGCTCAGTAATTTTCAAATATATAGTTACCAAGATGCTTATTGTGTTTTTCCTCTGGTTCCTTTGCCTCGATTCGATCACTACTATCTTACATGTGGAGCCTGTGTGCCAAACGCCAATGTACCGTACGCGAACGATATTATCACTGACACAAAGCTTCTTTTGTAGTCGCTAGGCGGCGCCACGTCACCATACTAGGCGATAATATCGAATAAATATTATCATTAAGGACACAAAAACGGGGAAACAACGGTAGTACATTGGATAATGGACAGGCGCGCAGACGAAGAGGACCCAGGATCGAACCAGGTAAAAGGAAAAAAAAATAAAAAGACAAGGACAAGGACAAGGACAAGGACAAGGACAAGGACAAGGACAAGGACAAGGACAAGGCGCTCTCGCCGAGGGGAGGAGCGAGAGCGAGGAGCAAGAGCAAGTTGCTCTTGCACCCGCTCTCGCCGAGGGGAGGAGCGAGAGCGAGGAGCAAGAGCAAGTTGCTCTTGCACCCGCTCTCGCCGAGGGGAGGAGCGAGAGCGAGGAGCAAGAGCAAGTTGCTCTTGCACCCGCTCTCGCCGAGGGGAGGAGCGAGAGCGAGGAGCAAGAGCAAGTTGCTCTTGCACCCGCTCTCGCCGAGGGGAGGAGCGAGAGCGAGGAGCAAGAGCAAGTTGCTCTTGCACCCGCTCTCGCCGAGGGGAGGAGCGAGAGCGAGGAGCAAG
>CAMAOG010000184.1:0-20280 GCA_945859605.1 Lumbricus rubellus | reverse complement strand
TACGAAAGAGTGCACAGAGAGGGACAATGAAAAGGAGAAGGAGAAGAATGAGGAGGAGTTTGAATTGCATTGTATGGATGTGTAGGCCTACATTAGGCCCAACATGTTTGTTCGTTTATTAGATCAATAGGACCCGACAGCACGCTTCGCTCTATGGCATGTACAACATTGCACACTGTACAGTATTGTTTGGTTTAGTTATTTAGATTTAGCCGTTTAGTATAACAGAAGAAGTGCATGTATAGTACAGACTGAAACGTGCAGGAAGAAGAACAACGTGAGCAACCAGAAGTAGTCAGATGAACTGAATAATACGGTACAGTGCAAACACTGAGACAGGAGGAAGTTGCTCCAGGAAACAAGGATGATTTAGAATAACTAAAATATAATACGGAAGAGTACACACTACACACACACACAGATGAGGGGCAATGCAATGGAGAGTGCAGCTATAGTAATAAATCGATACCATTCAGCTGCTGGGACCCTGCAGTGTGTCCAACTGTGCAGAACGCGATGAAGCCACGCAGTTGCTGTCGTCGGTCGATAGATGTCGTCTGAGTACACAACAAATTCCATCGTGAGGCGGCGCCACTGCTGCTGTTGCTCAGACATCGCGTCACCTAGCGGCGAAAGAAAGAAGATGATGGTTGCGGTCAACGATCGCAAAACAGGCGCCTCATTATGTCACAGACAGACGGACAGACAGACGGACAGACAGACAGACAGACAGACACACAGACACACAGACAAACAGACAAACAGACAAACAGACACACAGACAAAGGAAGGAAGGAAGGAAGGAAGGAAGGAAGGAAGGAAGGAAGGAAGGAAGGAAGGAAGGAAGGAAGGAAGGAAGGAAGGAAGGAAGGAAGGAAGGAAGGAAGGAAGGAAGGAAGGAAGGAAGGAAGGAAGGAAGGAAGGAAGGAAGGAAGGAAGGAAGGAAGGAAGGAAGGAAGGAAGGAAGGAAGGAAGGAAGGAAGGAAGGAAGGAAGGAAGGAAGGAAGGAAGGAAGGAAGGAAGGAAGGAAGGAAGGAAGGAAGGAAGGAAGGAAGGAAGGGAAGGAAGGAAGGAAGGGAGGGAGGGAGGGAGATGACAACGAAAATCGTCCGGAGTTACATTGAAGGAACTCCAGCGTAGCAAAGTAGGTCCACTACAAAGCCATAGCGTTTATTATATACTAGCTGAACCCGGCCACGCGTTGCTGTGGCTGAAAAGAGGCTCCCCCTCCCCTTCCCCTCCCCCTCCCCTCCCCTCCTCCTCCCCTCCCCTCCCCTCCCCCCCTCCCCCTCCCCCCTCCTCCTCCTCCTTTTTCCCTCTCCCCCCTCCCCCCCCTCCCCCTCCCCCTCCCCCTCTCCCTCCCCCTCCCCCTCCCTCTCCCTCTCCCCCTCCCTCTCCCCCCTCCCTTCCCTTTCCCCCTCCCCCTCCTCCCTCTCCCTCTCCCTCCTCTTCCCCTCTCCCTTCCCCTCCGTCCCCCTCCCCTTCCCCCTCCCCTTGACCTCCACCTCCCCTCCCCCTCCGCTCCCTCCCCACCGTCTTTGTCCCGCTCCTTTCCTCCGTCGCAGCGTCCATTCCAAGCCCAAAGGCCGCTTTGTGAAAAGGCCTAAAAGCGGCCTTTTTGGAAAATTAATCGCGACTCGCTTATGACGTCATAGCACGCCACCTCATTGATGTTTCGTTGCTGTGTTTGGAGACGGCGTTTATGAAATCTCTGGAGCCGTGTGGGACGTGTTTAGTTTGCAAATGGCGGACGAACGGATTGCAAAGTTGCAAAGTTCACTTTTTGTGGAAACGGTTGCGTTTTTTCGGGTGAAAACATCTTAAGACACGTTGCTATTTGAATGGAAGGTTTTGGTAAATTTTCACAACAATCGGCGCGTCACTTTCAGCGTGAAAATGCGACGAACTATTGGAAAGTTTCATTTTTATATATATATATAGATATAGGGCCTACACACATATATTATATAATTATACATACATACAGTAGAACAAGAACGAACGGCATATATACATATTACTCACTCACACACACACACACACACACACACACACACACACACACACACACACACACACACTCACACACACACACACACGCACGCATATTATATAACATGATGCTTTGCTAGATGTTTGTTTGTCTGTTGTTCTTTCTCAGAATAAACTGATTTTGATTTGATTTGATTTGATGCCACTCGCGTAGTGCCAGTCCCAAGCTTCGAACCAGATGTTGTACCCTGCATCATATCATCGCTTTTTCCAATCAGTCTCCACTTTACCTCATAACGTTTTTTAAGCTTTTCCTTTCAACTTCCTTGTTTTAATGCTGCTTAAAAGTTAACGTGCTAAGCGGACTTGCTCTGTACCGCATTTTACTGAATCACCTTGTAATAATTATTGAGCACAACTCGAAAAATATATATAAAGCTGATTTACACCGTTTTAACGGTGTCCAAACATACGACGTTGTGAAAGCTGCGTGACACTGTTGTGTATAATTATATAGCATCAGAAGACACAGATAATAGTAACCAGTCTTTCATGACATCGTATTGAACTGGGTCGTGCAAGGAAAGGTCCTAAGGTAGTTTCGCTGCAGTTGACAAATTTTGTGTCCACGGCAAATAAACTAGTTGAGTATAGAGAACTATAGATCTTGGAGCGCCTTTGTGTGTAGATCTTGGAGCGCCTTTCAGTAGCTTTCGTGAAGAGGCGCTATATAAATTCTCGAAATGAATTAAATGAATGAATGAATAAACGACATCTTGTGGCCTCACGTGCCCATCCTACCTTTCTGTGGCGGGGATATGTTTTTATGTGCACTTGCTATATCGCATCTTCAAGTTCGCTATACTCAGAGGCGCTCCCGACTACAGCGCGGACTCTGCATCGGAGTTTCATGCCGAAGGGCTGAGCAATTGCAAGTGAAGGACTTGCCCAAGGTCCCTACGTGGCGACTTGAGGTGGATTCGAATCCGCAACCCTCCGGCTGAAAGGCAACCACTGCCAACCAGCATCCCATTACATCACCGCGCCCACAATAATATGTAACGCGAAGTTAAACGATGATGTGCGATTACGAAGATTATTAACGTCGCCATATCCTTTTCAACGCTTCAGGCTGACACTACAAAAGCAGCAGAGTCACGGTGGCGTTGCATATAATATTAAAGACGATTAATAAACAAATCGACGCCTTTTTGAACACCACTAAATCATATTCATTCGAAATATAAATTTATCCGACTGTTTAGGCATTTTATTGGCTGGTCTTGAGTCATAATATTATAGTAACGCTGTCGTTATAAGAGTGTATCAAGCTAATCGACGTCTAATTGAACACCATCAAATTCATATCGTCCGAAGTTATATATTTCTCGAGCTTTCAGAGCCTTTCACTTTCTTTTCTTCCAAAGCTTCTTGAACTCAGGTACAAAATAGTTGCAATGTTTGAAGTTTAATGACATTGTGTGGTAACAAAGACCAGTAGCGTCACCCTCCTCCTTTATGCAGATCTTTGGACTGTCACTGTCTGAATGCCTGCAGTGGCGGAGCGCAATCAATAATAGTGGGCCACTAATGAATTGTATGTATTTATGTATTTGTTTACATGTCCAACGTTGTGCATTATACATACATTATATAATTACGTAGGCCTACTCATACTATGTAGCATTGGATGAAAGCGGTTTAATGGTATTTAATTGCTTTAAGTAGCCTAGACGTCTAGCCATACATTTTAAATTATTTTAATTTAATTCTGTTGCATCTTTGGTCGACCCTCTCCTTCCAGCAGACTCAACACATCGTGCCCGTATCACTCAACAGATAGTAATATTAATTTACACCTTGCAAGGAAACACAGTCTACACATCCATTAATCGCCTTCTCGTTAGTTAGTCTTAGTATATATCTAACTGATCTGCCTTCTACATGTATTCTGTTCAATTCTCGTCTCTTCATCTGCCTCTGTAAAAACCAATGGGAATACATCTGCTTGGTTTGCTATACTTCCAATCTGTGTTTGATCTGCTGGTAGCTTAGAATTTAGATGACATCCGCTATATGAATGTTACTAGAAGCTTCTTCTATTGCCTCCGATATAATTTATGTGTGCAAAGTGAATTCAGTAAATCATCGAAATTCATCAACGCCACGCAAAAGTCGCGTCACGGAGACCAGCTTAGTAACCCGCGCAAAAATAATATCAATATCCACCAGCAGGTCAGAAACCGGGTAGGCCTACATGTAGGTCAGGCCGAGCAGCCAACGTGGTGATGATAATGATAATGATGATGATGATGATGATGATGAGTTCGGTTTTCAGTTGCGAGTTGTAGTAGTAGTAGTAGTAGCAGCAGCAGTAGCAGTAGCAGTAGCAATAGCAGTAGCAGAAGCAGTAGCAGCAGCAGTAGCAGTAGCAGCATCAGCAATAGTGGTATAGATTCAGTTTGAAGACACTGTGCGAATGTGCGATAACAAGAATCGTTGTCAGGATAGGGTTTCAGCCTTTCATGTATTTTCAGTATTTCTGCCACCCAGCGCCGCAGCCCCCACCCCTTACATATCATATAATACTCTTGCATCACCCATGCACGCATGCCGCGGCACCCAGTTTGGTAAACATTGAATTATCATAAATATCACTATCGTTAATATCCGAATGTATGTACAGTGGGTTACAACACCGTAATTATTCTCTACCCGCAGTTCTCTCCGGCGCTTTCGAAATCATTTTATACATGCTCGCAGCAAATATAACACACCCTTCCTAAGTGGATATGTGCGTTACAAATAATCTTCTATATGGTTTTTTTAACTGTCTCTATTGGTACTAGGCCCTAGTCTTGTAGACCTTCGAGTTAGGAAATAGTGATGCAAATTTTACCGGTTAATATTTCTGCGGTGAATAAAACTGGACTGCCTACCGGTTAAATGGTAAAGTGTGGTTCAAATGGTAAGAAAAGATATCAAGATTCTCGAAGGCTAATTGTAAATAGTCAACTGAGTCTTGAGGCATTTCCGGAAATTTTGAGCAGTCAATTCCATTAATTAAGTGGAGGGGGAATACAGAACGCAAAAGGGTTCGCTACTGTAACAGTTCTAAATCGCGGGACTCAACCACAAAAAACATAATAGAAGAACTCTGACTAGGGTATACACGGGTGCACGGAGTGACGGAGAAACTAGATGTTGACGGTAGATAGAACCACAGGGGTGGTTTTAACCACTCCACTCTGAATATGTGTCCCACCAAATTTGTTCAACCCGTTGAGTTTTCATTTGGATATGATTTATGGGGGGGGGGAGTGCGGAGTGACCTAGACTTCTAGACGTCAAAATTGTTTCCATAGCCACTCAATTACTAAGGGCTTACTATGACGCTGTGTAAAAGTACTCGTTGTGAGGATTCTGTAAGCCAGTCAAACCAGTTTAAATCATGTTCCGAATTCTGCTGCCAAAACACAAATTGGACATTAAGAAGACTATAATTTTTATAGCATAAGAAATGATGGTGCAGTAAGCTTGTGAACTGCGAGGATTTAATACGCCAGTTTAAATCTCATTCTGAATTGAACAGGAAGCCAGTGTAGCTGACCTAGAACAGTTAAGGAATTTGAAAGAGTTGAAGCGTGCAGAAAAGCTTCAACCAGAGACTTTTGGATGCGTTGAAACCTGTTAACTTGAAGATTATGCCTGCCAGAGTTGGCATAATCAAAGCTAGAACAAACGAGGCAGAAAGTTATGGTCTGTGACATATTTTTGGTGTAAGAGCAAACCTTTGCTTTTACAGACAGACGGACGGACGGAAGGACGGACGCAGGGCTTTTTTTAGCGTGCAGTTGTGCAGAAAATGTGCAGATCAAAGTGAATTTGTACAGTTGTAGAACTTGTAGAGTCACTTCTGTGCAGTTAAAAACAGTTTTAAAATGAGGTTATTATCTTCCGATGAGAGTGATTTACTACGGAATACGGGGAAGGAAAAGAAGGGTTTGTGCAGTTCTAAAAAGTTATTTTTAAAAAAGCTCTGGACGGACGGACAAGACCGAATACTAACCACCTGCCTATTCACGGGCGCCGCGTCAAGTCAAGTGGGTTCTACAGCAGAGATGTCAAGTAAAGATTGAAGTCCGAAGAGGTGACAGAGCAGCAGATTTCAAGGCGTAGGAAGAGTTAGTTCAGAGCATGAATCCTTGAAGAGTTGAGATTCTTTAGAAAATAGGAAAGTAACAGCGACGTTTCAAAATGGAAATTCTTATAACACCCAGCTGCATGTGCAGTATTATTTGCGATACGAAGGATCTACATGTACATCTAATTGATTTGGATTGAATTTAATTCGCGAGGAAGACCCGAACGACTTGGCGTTAATGTGCGAAGGCGGTCGGCAATTGCTTCAAGGGAGTGTGCTGACAGGTATACTACCGTGGCGTCACTGCAGTGAGACTTGTTAGCTGCCTTATTTACCTTGAAACACGAGATAGGCAATAAACTAACCGCTATACATCGCCTGCAGAGATGAAGTGGGAGCAGGTGACGTATGGGACGTTCTGGTCTTAGATTAACATTCCGCAAGCAGAGCAGATTCAGCAGAAGAGAAAATAATAAAGAATGGAGAAAGTTGCCAATGATGTAGGAAGAAAGTAAAAATTTCGCCACTTTCGACTGCTGCATACACACCTGAATGATTTACTTATGACGTAAACTGTGCAAATGCTGTTTGTTTGGGCACGTGACGTGACGTATTGCTCTGGAACAGTAGTGCTGCTATAATTATCTGTTGAACAATACACAGACAGGTGGTTGGCGGGTGTTAGACAGTAAGTAGGACAGGAGGTCGCTTGCTGAAGCCATATGTGACCTCGACAGCAGATAGGTTTTGCTTGTTGCTGCCAGGTCTGTAGCCAGGACACAATTTGGGAAGTACATGGTATATAACAATGATCGCAGCGTCTAGACTTCTAAAGACTAAATAACAGACATTAATATTCAAAGTTTCATACATTTAACTTCGCATATAGAGTTATTTTGAAAAAATTTCTAGGGTGAGTCCGTATAATCCATAATTACGTCCATGTTTACTGGATGAGTCGACGAGAAACCTTTCTCCTTGCCTAGAATTTTGCAGAAACAGATAGTTTAGTTTATTAGTCCACGTTTCAATTTTTTGCCCGGTAAATTTTGGTATGTCAGCTTAATTTTTTAAAATAACGATAACATATATATAATTATACATGTATACGTAAATGTATTATGCATATGTACATGTATATGTATAATATTGTATACATGTATATGTACATATGTATATATGTATATATGTATATACGTACAGTACTGCTTTCGACAATAGACCCGCGACTAAGCAAAACAAAAGCGTAATTCGTTGGCAAATAGAGCCAGGTTATTGCGTCATTCATGCTTAATTCTCGGCGTTAATATATTCCTCTAGCGGTGATTAGCAGCGTTAATCTATTCCTGATTAGCTGGCGAAACTCCGCCTACAAATCATTAGCTGGATCTCTGACAGCGGAGGCTCGAGTGGCTTAATTAACGGCACTTATCATGAAGCAGGCCCGCTCTATACCTCTGTTTGTAATCAGTAGTAGTAGCAGTAGCAGTGTCAGTGGCAGTAGGATATACCTACATGTATGATTATGATTAACACTGATGCAGCTGCTGCTGCAACTGAATTCATGCATTCATGCATTAATTAATTCATTCATTCATTATTCATTCATTTCATTACGCAGATTAAAGTGGTGCCAGCGTGTCGCTCCTCACATTACACCAATCTATAATAATAATAATAATAATAATAATAATAATAATAATAATAATAATAATAATAATAATAATAATAATAATAATAATAATAATAATAATAATAATAAAAGAAATAATAATAATAATAATACCTTGCTATCTCTTCTAGCGCCTCTCGTTTTCTGTCCAGCGCTTTAATGCCATGGCCTTTCGCGGTTCTTTTGTCGAACCAGATTTTGTTGAATAACAGTGTATAATAATAATAATAATAATAATAATAATAATAATAATAATAATAATAATAATAATAATAATAATAATAATAATAATAATAATAATAATAATAATAATCATAATAATAATAATAATAATAATAATAATAATAATATTATTGATATTATTAAGCCCCTGTTGGACATGGTTGAGGGCGGTTGCCCTCTTTGAAATTGATGTGTCATGTTTGTATTGTTTGTTTAAGTGAATAAATGTTTGTTATTATAAAAAAAAAAAAATAAATAAAAAAAATAAAAATAATAATAATAATAATAATAATAATAATAATAATAATAATAATAATAATATTAATAATAATAATAATAATCTGTTAAATGAAATGTTATAATAATAGTAATAGTAATAATATTAATAATAATAATAATAATAATAATAATAATAATAATAATAATAATAATAATAATAATAATAATAATAACAACAATTACTATTATTATTATTATAATATGCCTATACTACATTCATCAAGGCTAAGCTGGTAGCTTAAACTTATGTTGTGGTGTTTCTTTGCCCATCATTAGCAGTACAAATTAATAAGCCTAATAATAATAATAATAATAATAATAATAATAATAATAATAATAATAATAATAATAATAATAATAATAATAATAATAATAATAATAATAATAATAATAACTCAAAGATTTAACGCCATAGCTTTCAGGGGCACATTCGCACAACTCGCCGGGGTCGAGGACGACTGATCTGATCATCTGAATACTTTACATCAGTTTTAGTTGTATGAAACAATTAGAACATTATGCATGCGTTTGTCAGGCGTTCTCTTTTCATCACGCACAGCCAATTGTTGTTGCACAGGTTGAAACGGAAATAAAATAATGATTCTTTAAATAATAAAAAATAATAATAATAATCACAAAACAGCTCCAAGCATAATTTCTGTAAATCCCAAGAGATCCTAGGTACCTCGGGTAAAAAAACACCCCAAAAATAATAATAAAAGGAACCGCTCGGCCTACTAAGAGAAGACGGGAAGCGACCAGACGGCGTGACGATCATTCCTTGGTCACGAGGTCGATGCCTGGCATGGGATGTGACAGTGCCCGACACTTTCGCCCTGTCTCACCTTCCACACACTTCCATCGGAGCTGGCGAAGCCGCCGAACGCGCAGCTGCTTCGAAATCTATCAAGTATTAGTATTCCACCATCACCAGTACCCACGCGTTTGTAGCGGTCGCCTTGGAGACCGGCGGCGCGTGGTGTAAAGACGGACTGGATTTTATATCTGAATTGTGGAAGAGAATTGCTTCTGCTACCCATGACCCTATGGAAGCGTCGTACTTATTCCAGCGGATTTCGGTGGCTCATCAACAGGGGCACGCCATCTGCCTCTCCGGAACATTGCCACCACTCCCTGATCGACATGAGAAGGAGATTTACAATCCGGCAAAACGAGCC
Organism: Lumbricus rubellus; assembly: GCA_945859605.1. Taxonomy (NCBI): domain Eukaryota; kingdom Metazoa; phylum Annelida; class Clitellata; order Crassiclitellata; family Lumbricidae; genus Lumbricus; species Lumbricus rubellus. The sequence goes on along the minus strand of CAMAOG010000184.1, from coordinate 10,793 downwards.
GTGGGACGAAAGGAGGAAGCGCCCTACAGCAGATGAGACCGTGTCGGCCGAAAAAGACAGTCACTCGTCGTGTGTTACGTTCCTTATAAGAGTGGTCAAACTGTCGTCGTATCATAATAATAATAATACTAATAATAATAATAATAATAATAATAATAATAATAATAATAATAATAATAACTCTTTGTCTGTTTTAGGAACGACAGACTCAAACAGTCAAGACACATGGAGGTCTTGCACTGAAGAACTATGTTAGTTCTTATTGTGAACAGGGGCAATTCCATTAGACTTTAAATGACTTTGTTATTTTCTTTGGAAAAAATAAATGTGTGTAATAATAATATTTTAAAAAAATAATAATAATATTAATATTAATAATAATAATAATAATTCGTTCCTTTAGCCCTTGAGACCTTAGGACCCATTTTCAGTATTGGCCTCGACTTTTTGTCTGATTTAGGTCGCATTCTAACACTGTCTTCCGGTGATATGAGAGAGACCTGCTTCTTGCTGCAACGCCTCTCTATTACTGTCCAGCGCTTCAACTCGGTGACCTTTCGAGGCACTTTAGCTGAGCCGAAGCCAGAGGACATATAACTATAGCTATAGCTTTTCTAGTTTACTGTATTTCCTGTTATTGATATGTTGTCTTGAAGATATTAAAAGATAATAATAATAATAATAATAATAATAATAATAATAATAATAATAATAATAATAATAATAATAATAATAATAATAATAATAATAATAATAATGCCAGAATTGGACGAAGCGTAGCCGTTCCAGAACCCACCAACTAACAGTCTCCGGACAATTTTTTGAAATCCCGAGGGATCCTAGGTACCTCGGGTAAAAAAAATAAAACAAAAAACAACAAATAATAATAATAATAATAATAACAATATTAATGACAATGATAACGATAATGATAATTATTATAATAAATATAATAATGAGGATGATGATGATGCTTTTGATCAATTCCGCCATTCAGCCACAGAGAAACTTTACGATATATAAAACATTGAATAATTAATTATAGCAATATGCAGCAATTGATGATTTTTACAACCTAATTTGCATCAACGTAAACAGCAGCTAACGCCATTCGTACATATTTTAATGTTTGCATTTATGCATCTGCATGCATGTATGTATGTATGTATGTATGTATGTATGTATGTATGTATGTATGTATGTATATATGTATGTATGTATGTATGTATGTATGTATGTATGTATGTATGTATGTATGTATGTATGTATGTATGTATGTATGTATGTATGTATGTATGTATGTATGTATGTATGTATGTATGTATGTATGTATGTATGTATGTATGTATGTATGTATGTATGTATGTATGTATGTATGTATGTATGTATGTATGTATGTATGTATGTATGTATGTATGTATGTATGTATGTATGTATGTATGTATGTATGTATGTATGTATGTATGTATGTATGTATGTATGTATGTATGTATGTATGTATGTATGTATGTATGTATGTATGTATGTATGCATGCATGCATGCATGCATGCATGCATGTCCCTACAAGGTCTACTCTGCATGCATGCATGCATGCATGCATGTATGTATGTATGTATGTATGTATGTATGTATGTATGTATGTATGTATGTGTGTGTGTGTGTGTGTGTGTATGTATGTATGTATGTATGTATGTATGTATGTATGTATGTATGTATGTATGTATGTATGTATGCATGCATGCATGTCTCTATACCACGTACTAACTTGCATGTACTGCATGCATGTGCTAATAGCCCTCCCTTCCCTCAGACACTTCAGAGATAGTGCACATGGAGATTGGTCTAATGATCGGCCAAAATTAATGATCCTTTTGTACGCTCAGTGGCTTGCCCAGCGCCTTGATCACCCGTCGTGATGGGGTAAATAGTGTTGTAGTACGGTTTTCGTGTACAGGTCCTGGTGCTGCGGGTTTCACTCATTGCCTTTCCTCCCTCATTCCTTTCCCTTTCTCATACCCTCGTACCCGCGCCTATGTTTGTAACCATAACAGGCAATCATCATGTCATAGTTCTTGTCTCTTTGCCTTCACTGCCTCATTCTTCTTCCAATTCATATAGGCATAGAAATGGACAGAGACTGAAGCATAGAGAGAAACAGAGGCATGCATTGGGACAAAACAGAGGCATTGTGTAGGGACAGAGACAAAGAAATGGATGGGGACAGAAGATAAAGGCATAAAAAGAGACATGGATGGGGACAGAGACAGAGGCATAGAAATGGATAGAAACAAATGCATAGAAATGGGGATACAGAGGCATAGACAGAACAGAAGCAAAGGCATGGATAGGGACAGAGACAGAGACAGAGGCATAGAAAGGGACAGAAACAGAGGCATAGAAAGGGTCAGAAACAGAAACATAGAGTAGAACACAGACAAAGGCCTGAATGGGGACAGAGACAAAGCATATAATCGGGACCAACTGCATAAAACAGTCTTCCTGACCATGTGAAGATGGCACCATCTGTGGAGACATTTAACTCCAGTCTCAAAACTTACCTATTATAAACAATCGTATAATAATTATTATTGACAGTAACATGTGATCCCGTGTACAGCGCCCTTTCCTTCGGCCTCGGCTGAGCTACGGCGCTATAAAAATCGTCTTATTATTATATAAAGGGATAGAGACAGAGACATAGAAAGGGATAGAGACAGAGGCGTAGAGACGGTCACAGACACAGGCATTAAGGCGTCATAGACAGAGGATAAACCAGAAATATTGACAGAAGCACAGTGTGGTCTGAGACAGAAGCATAGAGAGAGAGAGAGACATCCTCATCTTTGTCCATTTGTATGTCTGCTGCCAATTCTTTGTGTGTCTTTCATATCAACCATCATAGTTCCCCCCCCCATGTGCAGGGAGCAATCATGTCAAACGCCCCGTGAGTTCAAGGCTCCCTGGGGCTCCCATAATGACGTGGTCATTAGTTTGCTACATCTGCGGTTTTCCGCGTAAAGTTCTTTGTGAGTCATTTTCACTAATTGACTTCCCTGCCTCATTCTTCCTCCCTTTCTCTTGCCTTCCAATACATACAGACATACATACATACATACATACATACATACATACAGACATACATACATACATACATACATACATACATACATACATACATACATACATACATACATACATACATACATACATACATACATACATACATACATACATACATACATACAGACATAAATACATACATACATACATACATACATACATACATACATACATACATACATACATACATACATACATACATACATACGTACGTACGTACGTACATACATACATACATACGTACATACGTACGTACATACATACATACATATACCCATACTTACAATACATACATCGTGTTATTTTTTGGCTGCGTTATCACTTTCAGATCACTTTGTTTGCTGTAGTGACTGTTAACATCATAGGCCGCATGCTTTTGTGCAAGACTTGTCTTGTTAAAGCGTGTTACAAATAATAAATAAATTGTATTGTAAATTTTATACATGCATACAGAATACAGAATATATATTCATATCTATGTATATATATACATACATATACATACATGTACATATGTATGTATATATGCATGTATAATTGTATATGTATAATTGTATATATTATATGTACATAATTACGTGAATACACATGTGCATACAGATATGGATATATGCATGCATATATTATATGTAAGTGTACATACATATATATAATTTTATATGTGCATTTAATATTTATATACATATACAGGCCTACGTTTATACATGCAGGCATGTATATATATATATATATGTTCAATTGTATGTACATGTATATAATATTAGAGTAATGGGTAACACGCTGGCCAAGAGTCCGAGAGGTAGCAGGTTCGAGCCTCGGTTGGGCGGATTTGATTTGTAGGCTGCTATTAGCGCCATTATAATTGCAAAGCTGTCTGCTCAGTTGGTAGTTAAGTTTAATTAAGATTACTGCATAACTTGTAAATGTAAAGCGCAGTGCGTCTTGCAGGCGTTTCATTAAAGAAAAGATATTATTATATTATTATTATATATACACACATGTATTGTATACATTATATATGTATATACATATACATGTATGTATGTATACATTACATGTATATGTATATGCATAGGCTATATACCGCTGTTCGTGTGTATATATACGTATATATGTATATACAAGATTATACAAATGCATACATATAATGTGTGTATATGGGTGTATGTAGCCTATGTATATGGATATTTATATAGCGCCCTAACAAGAATGTGACGAAGGCGCTATATGTGTAGCTTATATAGGCTCTATATATGTATGGTAATGTCTGTATATGTATGTATACATGATATATATTTATATTATACATAAGCATATAAATATGCAGAGTTGCAGACGTATAGGCCGACATATATTTATATGTTCATAAATATATGTTAGAGTCCATTCCTGTTGATGACGACTTTTGTCGATGCCCACCCGCTGCCCCTATAGTATCGCTTTTTTTGACAACCGCCTCCAAAGTGTTAAGTGCATGTAGCCTACATGTACATGTACGTTAATAACTCTGCCGGACTGTCTGCGAAGAGTCTTCCAATCTCTTTATACATGTACATGTACATGCACGTGTACATGTACATGCACGTGTGCATTGCACATGTATGCAGGGCATGGTCATGTGCAAATGTGCATGTTCATGCACAAGTACAGTAAGCCTATACATATGTACATGTACATGTACCTCAGAGGCCGAGGGTAGTTTACGCTTCGCGACTTAATGGATGGGACCTCAGACGCTAATGATAACTTTAATCCCTTGCGACTCGTCCCATCAGGCATGTTAGCCACGCCCATACCACCCCGATTTTTGCCCCAATGTCCCATGAATCTCGCTTCAATTAAGGGCTTTTCTCGCTTCAATTAAGCGCTTTTATCTAAATATTTTTGAAACATTTTTGCCTCAAAGGGATTATTGACGAAAACAGGACTGTACCATATATGTATATATGTATGTATGTATGTATATATGTATGTATGTATGTATATATGTATATACATACCGTATGTATATATGTATATATGTATATGTAATGTATAGCCTATTATAGGCCTGTATAATTTCAGAAGACTTAGAGTGTAGCTACATCTTAGTAATTCGTCTGCATCTCTCTGAACCACGAACTGTATTGTGCATGCTCCAAACTTCTACAGCGCCACTCGAAAGCCACACGCGAGGGCACCAGCTTATTCACGAGCACTGCGACCAACTTGTGTTTTAATACCGGACGGAACAGATTGCATCTTATTTTACATTTTTACCAAAAATGGTAAGTAATGTTTCGCGAGAAAATGCATTAGTTTTGGACCCAGTTCCACGAAATATGCAGACTTCTTGACTTCATAAATCGGCTCACATTGGAAGACATTAATTAGCCTATTCTATTCGTGTAAGCGGCCTTGACAAGGACCTCCGCATCGCTTGAAATAAGGCGTAGGAAAAGACAATTTTGGGCAATTTGTTGCTCTGTGAACACGGTCACGCTCAGCTGGCATATAGGCGTAACTTTTCTCCAGATGTTCTCCAGACTATAATTCATCTTCAGCTCTGATCACTGTAATTTTTATACTCTTCCTTCTCTTCTATGACTATCACCACCACTTCTAAAAGTGATGGTTACTGTACATCATCGTCCCAAAAAATTAACGCCTATGTCAGCCGAGTCTGTCAATAGAGACAGAAAGACGAACAGGCAGACGAACAGACAGACAAGCAGACAGAAAGAAATAGAGACACGTGAGGGAAAAAAATCAAGGCACACCTTGGATGACACTTACGATACTTAAAACATAAAATTATTTTTTTAATGTGAAGTTAAACACAAATTTTTTAATTGGCCTATCCTTCCTCTGAGAGTAGAAGTCTAAATCCAAATGTTTTAGTTATGCATGTCTAAATAAAGGACTAACACGATCCGAAAATGAGCTGAAAGATCATAAATAATGAGGCAAGATCATTGACATTATATAGTCATTATAATCTTTAAAAAGTTCAGCAGATTATAAGAACAGCCATCAAAGCAACGGTAAAGATAATTTTTCATCTGCAATGTAATTATGTACAATGACAACTCTGCAACTGATGCAGCTGATTTCATACCTGAGAAATTCAACGATTACTTCGTTAATGTCGCTCAGGATCTTGTTGATAAGATTCCGGCTTCTGATTGATCTAACACCGTCTAAACATACCTTAACACTCGTCAATCCACTTACTTTGCCATTTATCCCACCCAACTCTCAAGTTAATAAGAATAAATCATACAATTGAAACTCAAACTTTCTGGCTACCCAACCTTCGTTACAGAACTTGAACATTTCGTGATGCTGAACAGATTATTTATTTATTTATTTATTTATTTATTTATTTCTCACATTTGTTTATAGCGCCCCCTAAAAGCTAGATTAGAAATTAACAGATCTCAGAATGCGCGTTTTGATATTTGAGCAATCTTTGCCTCTGGTGTGTATACTGTATAGTAGTGTATACCCATTTCTTTGGCATAATGCCCCAATGTGACCCCTATGTTGTTGGGACATCTGCTAATTATTATAGAGGTCATGAAACCACTCCATGGGATTCTTAAAATCTTCCAAATGTCTTAGAAAGATTTTAAGAACGACCCTGAGTAGTAATCTTGAAGAGGCACTATAGAATCTCGGTATACTGAAATTACTGAATCATGATGCATAAACTGTCGCCGTCTTCTCCGTTGTCCAATATGTGCGGCTTAACTAACCATGTTAGCGGAACTTTCTTAACTATACAGAGTTTATCTCCTTTGCTTTTTGTTTGGTGAATAGCGAATGAGACAGACGGAGAGAGAGACAGACAGACAGACAGAAAGAGAAAAATAGAGAGACAGAGACAAAATAAATAGACAGAGAGACAGGAGGGAGTTAGAGATCAGATGTTAAGTAATCTACCTGTTGCTATTGCGTGATCTGTGACTGTTTGGCAGATGCCATGGCCTTGCAATCAATACCACAGTTTGTGTACACTTAGTCCTCATTCGTTGGCAACCGGTCACAGGATTGCTGCAGTCGCCCTACCGCGGTACCGGTACTGCTGCTGCTGCTGCTGCTGCTGCTGCCGCTGCTGCTGCTGTGTATTTCGTCTTCTGCCATGTTTTGCAAGAAAACAAAACTGCATCGTCATGAGTTTTAGTAAATAAGTAAGCAAGTAAGTCAGAATGTAAGTAAGTAAGTAAGCAAATGACTAGCCTTTATATGCATCCGCCAAGCTCGCATGCCTTATATTGTACACAATATAATGTCATGGGCGTTTACATTAGCTATGATAGTAGAAGACTATTATAAAGTCACAACTTCATAACTAAATAAAGAGAACACCTTTATTTATCGATAAATGAAGCTATTATTGCAACTTTGAGGTTCTTGGAGTCAATTTCGGTTCCACTCACTTTTAATTCAATTCATCATGTGAAAAATAGGCCTACACATGCATTTAATAAAATTATAATGCATTGCATTTTCAAGCTCTTGCGAAAAATTTAACCGTTACCGCATTGCTTGCCTCTTCCTGCAAAAATGCCTGAGGGCGCCCTTGCCAACAGCAATTGATTGACATGTGCTTGGATTGTTGACTGGATTCAGTGGTTGTGACGTAATAATTGTTTTGATTGACAGGTTCTTGGCTGATTGTTGATTGGTTGTGACGTAATCATTGTTTTGATTGACAGGTTCTTGGTTGGCTGCTGATTGGCTGTGACGTAATCATTGTTTTGATTGACAGGTTCTTGGCTGGTTGTTGATTGGCTGTGACGTAATCATTGTTTTGATTGACAGGTTCTTGGCTGGTTGTTGATTGGCTGTGACGTAATCATTGTTTTGATTGACAGGTTCTTGGCTGTGACGTAATCATTGTTTTGATTGAGAGGTTCTTGGCTGTGACGTAATCATTGTTTTGATTGAGAGGTTCTTGGCTGTGACGTAATCATTGTTTTGATTGACAGGTTCTTGGGTGGTTGTTGATTGGCTGTGACGTACGCATTGTTTTGATTGACAGGTTCTTGGGTGGTTGTTGATTGGCTGTGACGTAATCATTGTTTTGATTGACAGGTTCTTGGTTGGCTGTTGATTGGCTGTGACGTAATCATTGTTTTGATTGACAGGTTCTTGGTTGGTTGTTGATTGGCTGTGGCGTGTGGCTACACATCTTCCCTGAGTCCTTCTTCTACAGTCCTCTCTTCATCGACAATCCAACTGGTCCGATTGTCGTCCTTGATCGTCTCTCTGTCGCTCTCATCGTCGTTGGTGTCATCCTATTCGTCGTCGGATTCCTCGGTGGATGTGGAACATGCACAGAAAGCGTCTGCTTCCTCGGATTCGTAAGTATATATATATATATATATATATATATATATATATACTAGCTAGGGTAGCCGGCGATGCCCGGGAATTTTATGTAAATAGCCGTGAAGCTATGGCGACGGAATGGAAGTAGCAAAAGTTTGGATTTTCGGGCCCCCACCAAGGCTCCCTCCACTGGCTGGACTTGACGGTCTTCTGTCTACATGCGAAATTTCATATCAATAGCTGCAAAGCTGCAAAAAAATTTCGCCCCCAAAATTGTGTCCACCCCGTACAGCACCCTGCTCCCACCAGGCCCATGCCGGGCAAGGTGTGTGTTGGTTTGGGGCGAGGTGGTCCCGGTTGCACCCTATCGAGCTGCAACTGTTCCAGTGAATAGCTGTGAAACTATGGCGATGGAATAGAAATAGCAAAGTTTGGGTTTTCGCACCCCACCGTGGACCCCTTGTGGGAGAGATTCACCAAACCTTCCACTGGCTGGACCTGACGGTTCTCTGTCCAGATGCAAAGTTTCAGATCAATAGCTGGAAAACTGCAAAAAAATTCGCCCCCCAAAAAATTTTTCGCCCCATAAACAACGCCCTGCCCCTCTCGGCCCCTGCGGGGCGAAGTTTGCATTGGTTGCTGGCGAGGTGGTCCCGGTGGCACCCCATCTAGCTGCAACTTTTCAGGTGAATAGCTGTGAAACTGTGGCGATGGTAAAAAATATGGAAAATGGAGTTTTCGCCACCTCTCCATTCTCCCCCTGGTGGTAAAGATTCGGCAACTTCTCCACTGGGTGGACCCTCAGGTCCTCTGTCTAAATGCAAAATTTGACATCAATAGCTGCAAAAAAATTTCGCCCCCCTCCAAAATTTCGCCCCCCTCCCTAAACAACGCCCTGCCCCACCCGGCCCCTGCGGGGCGAGGTGTGTGTTGTTGGGGGCAAGGTGGTCCCGGTGGCATCCTATCTAGCTGCAACGTTTCAGGTGAATAGCTCTGAAACTATGGCGATGGTGTAAAAATAGGGAAAATGGAGTTTTCGCCCCTCCCCCCATTCTCCCTCTGGTGGTAAAGATTCGCGAAATCCTCCACTGGGAGGACTTGACGGTCCTCTTTCTAAATGCAAAATTTGACATCAATAGCTGAAAATAATTTGGCCCCAAAAAAGATTTTTTGGGCCCCCCTAAACAACGCCCTGCCCCACCCGGTCCCTGCGGGGCGAGGTGTGTGTTGTTGAAGGGCAAGGTGGTCCCGGTGGCATCCTATCTAGCTGCAACGTTTCAGGTGAATAGCTCTGAAACTATGGCGATGGTGTGAAAATAAGGAAACTGGAGTTTTTGGCCCCTCCCCATTTTTCCTCTGGTGGTACAGATTTGCCAACTCGATTTTTGGGAGGACCTGACGGTCCTCTGTCTAAATACGAAATTTGGAATCAATAGGTGCAAAAAAATATTTTTCGCCCCCCGAAAAATTCCCCCCATCCTGGTCCCCATGGTGTTAGAAATTTGCCAACCCCTGCACTTGCTAAGTTTGATGGACCCCTGTCTAGGTGCAAAATTTCAGATCAATAGCTGCGAAACTGTGGGCGTGCATTCTGGACAAATATATATACATACATACATACACACACACACATATATAAACATCCTCTCTTATAGATATAGATATAGATATATATATATATATATATACATGGTATATTTTATATGTATACTAGCTGTACCCGGCCACGCGTTGCTGTGGCAGAAAAGACCGTCCTCCCCTCCCTCTCCCCGCCCCCTATCCTCCCTCTCCCCCGTCTCCCACCCCTCTTCCGCCCTCCCTTTCCTCTCCCTCCCCTCCTCCTCCGCCCTTTCCCTCTCAGTCCCATTCCTCTCCCTCCCTCTGCCTCCCTGCATCCCTCCCTTCTCCATCTCTCCCCTCCGGTCACTCCCCTCACTCTTCGTCCAGCTCCCTTCTTTCCTCCCTCACACCGTTACTTCCCGACAGCGACATATGCGCTATCGCGACTTTTGGTCGACTTTTGGGCAACCCTGATCGAAGTTGGTCATCTCGCGACTTTTGGGCGACTTTACAACGTGATGTCGCGACAAAAACGTTTCCGAAATCTGGCAACCCTCATGGACGTTGGGAAGTGTATAATTTGCAAATGGCGGTCGAACGGATTTCAAAGTTCTCTTTTTGTGGAAAAGATTGCGTTTTTTTCGGGAAAAAGCATAATACAACACGGTTCTGTTGGAATGGAAGGTTTTGTAAAATTTTCAAAGCAACCGGGCCGTCAGTTTTCGAGAACACTCATTTTATTTATATAGATGTTATATGTATGTGTATAATTGAATATGTACATGTATTTGATACA